>JAMQGT020004175.1:0-163754 GCA_024447675.2 Pterophyllum scalare | reverse complement strand
TTTATGTAGTACCTTCAACTTTCAGTTACGTATTGCTAGAGAAATTGAACTCAGGTGTGAAAAACCACAGTTATAGTATGTTTTAACAAGGGGGGCAATCACTTTTTCACACAGGGCCATGATGGTTTGGATTTTTTTTCACCTTTAATAATAAACACCTTCATTTACAGAATTTGCATTTTGTGTTTACTTGTGTTGTCCTTGACTATTGTTTAAATTGGTTTGATGTTCCGAAACACTTAAGTGTGACAAACATGCAAAAAAACAGGAAATGAGGAAGGGGGCAAACACTTTTTCACACCACTGTACAGAAACTGAAATGAGGTGGGCAGGTAGTATCTGGTTTGCTGCAGGATGTAACCGACTGACTTGGTGTAATTGTATGTAGGCATGTAATATTTACACTATTGAATCATAACATAATGCCAGCAGGTTAATTGGCTCAACTCATTTGCAGCAGATCAAATCATTGCATGTGATCTTTTAAGGTAGGAATTACGTATCCATTATCGCAAGCAATTATTATTTCATTCCTTTATATTAACTGTGTGTGACTCATCAGCCACACAGTGAAATAAATACAGAGAGGTCCGCAATCATCTATAAGAAAAAGCGGGAAATGAAAAAGATAAAATATCTAAATTTGGTTGGTGACTGTGCAAGCATTAACTAATTCTGTCCAGTTTCCTTGTAGATCCATCTATTTTGGATGTGTAGGCAGCCCCGGAGGCATGTTGACCTGAAAAAGACAAACCTCTCCCTTCCTTTCATCTTCTGAGTCAGTTCCTGCAAGCAAATGTATTATGGCCAATATCACGAGGCCTACTTTCGCTGTTCTGCCCTGTAACAAGAGCAGTGTTCTTAGCAGTGTTTTACACCTATCACACTGGATTTTTACCGGCCATTCTTTCCAAAATAGTGCTGTCAGAGGAATGCACTGGGATCTAGTTGCGCAATGAAAACTATTGAACACCCAGTAAATAATTGTGTAGGCAGCAATACTCTCTCTCTGAGCAGATGTAGGTGGATTTTGACATTAGTGAGGTATAGGAGCTCATATCTTCCCCTGCCTCCGCATACATCTGATTCATTCTTTATCCTAGACCTTCCACTTAAACCCGAAGCATGTGGAAACCGGAGATTTGAAACTGAATTTGGCCAGCATCTGTCGACTCACCGTTTAGAGTATGTGCTCAGGCAAAGCAGACAGTAGAGAGTTTGTATTCTTCACCGTGCTGCAAGGAAAAAATGACAACCAAGCTTTCAAAGCTTTCTGATGTGAATGTCATAAAACAAACAAAGCAAATCGGCCATCTTATCGTTCTGAAACTGATCAGGTATAGGCTGACTGCAGGAGCTCCACTTCTGCAAAGACCTGCATCTGGAATCTTCTTTCAGCTTCAGTGAGTAGGAAAGAGTGGGATAATGGTGCCTTTGCAACAGATATTTTTAGGGACACTTTTTCCTCACCTCGACCCCTAAAAAACAAAGGGAAATGGCTCTAGCCTGGTTCATTTAATAAGCCCACTTCAGAGAGCGTCTTAAAGTGAGCACTCGGTCCTTTGGAATAATGAAAGGGGAAAGAGTTGTGCATTATTTACTACGCGCCTCAGCACCACCGCACCCTGCGTAGACAAAGCAGCCCAGTGCAGGAAAATGGATTTTCCTGCAGGGGAGCTCAGATAAAAGGTATAGAGGGAAGGAAGGACAGAAAACAGAAAGAAGGGGTGAAAACAGAGACATTAGCCAAACCCAGAATCTGTTACATTTCTTCACATCAGCGTACTAGCTTCACCTCATCCTCCCTGTTTGCCTCATAAGGGCAGTTTTTTTTTTTCTTTACATCAGAGGCCTCCACGGATCAGTAACCTTTTTTGCTGAAAAGGTTGAGTATTGGCCCCAAAGCTCAGTTCATGCTGGGAAGTCATCATTCCTGCTCTTTATCTCCCAGGTGAGGGATGATCCAAGGCTGAGTGCCATGTCTGTATGCCCCCTCTAACCCCTTCAATCTGCGGGCTGCTCCCAGCGATACAGAAAGAGAGAGGAACAGGAAAGTTGGTTATGTCTGCGCCGGTCTGCATCACATCAAGCCATCCGATAGGAGCGGAGCGAACATTCAGTAGCGGCTCACGGTGATGCTGCAGCGTCTGAGCGGCGGGTTGGTCAGCCTGCACCCCTCCCTTCGCCCCTCCCTTCTGAACAAGACAGTCACGAGTTGAGAAGAGGGGATAAATACGCCGGCATATGGTGGCCACCTGAGCCTGCCTTCCAGAAAACAAAAACCTAAAGCAATTTGCACACATCACTTAACTGGATTCCAACACAGGAGTGTGTGTGTGTGTTTCTGTGAAATTTTGTACAAGTATTTGTGTGTATTGTTGTTGCTGTCACAGTTCCAAAATAACTGTAACACTGTAAATGATGCGCTGGCGCAATTTGCGTGTCATTGTAGTGTGGGATGACCCAACTGACAAGACTTCCTGCTTTGCTGCCTGGGTAATGAGTCATTCCAGCCCTGGAGAAAAACAGTCTGGTATTTTTAAACTGCATCCTTCAGCTGTTCCCTTCTCCCTGGAGCTCCATCTTGTAAGCTCTTGGTGGCTTGTAATATGAATGCCATTTGTAGTTCTTGTGCTAATGGGCCTGATATGTCTGAATAATACAAATGCATTACAGACCTTTTAATGGCACTCTTGGTACATCCATACCCCACCGATTTAAATTTAATGCTCTACACAATGCAACAAAATGCGAGTTCACCATTTAACCAGTAGACCGGTGCTATTAGTGTTTTTTGTTTTTTTTCTGGTTATAACACTCAAGTGTTTTCAATGTTAAAAGCAAGGCAAACACTATTAGTGTTGCACACTTTCTAGAATTTCTGTTAGTGTGACAATCGTGTGAATTCATGGCAAATGTTGCATAAAATAAAAATCGAATGCTACAATACTATGTTTCATCCCAAGAGTGCACCTACACTTAGATTAAAATTAAATGATCTGCACTCACAAGGTAAATAATTTTAGCATCACATCGTAGCTCCGGCCAACTGGGTAAATGCACAGTTGAAGAAAACACCTAAATGCCAGGACTGTGGTTGTGTTACATAATCTTACACCACACTATGTTACCAGCTGACACTCGAAATTTTACTGTAGATTTTTTTGCTTTACTTCACCAAAGCTTGCAGCAGAAAAGAAATGAGCTTCCTCCGAAGAGTGGCTGGCCTCTCCCTTAGAGATAGGGTGAGGAGTGCAGACATTCGGGAGGGGCTCAAAGTAGGGCGGCTGCTCCTCTACATCGAAAGGAGCCAGCTGAGGTGGTTCGGACATCTGATCAGGATGCCACCTGGGCGCCTCTTGGGTGAGGTGTTCCAGGCATGACCTACCAGAAGGAGGCCCCCGGGGCAGACTCAGGACTCGCTGGAGAGATTATATCTCTCGGCTGGCCTGGGAGCGCCTTGGAGTCCCCCCGGGCTTCTCTGCTCGGGCTGCTGCCCCTGCAATCCGGCCCCGGACAAACGGAAGCAAATGGATGGACGGATCACCAAAGCTGGCAAACAATTACTGTGGAGTTCAGATCTTTAAAATGTCATCAGTTGGGAATTCTTCAAAATTCTGCATTTTCAGAACTATATAGACACGGATGGACTTTTTCATTGCTGCAAAACCCACAAAATGCAAAATGTCATCTTTCAAATGAATTTGATGTGTGGGAAAGGAAATTTATAGATTTACAGACTATCACGATCTGTGAGTTCCTCTTGAATTATTTCCCCAGTATTACCTCAGTGCCATGCTGCTGCTTCCCGCCTCTGTTTTGTCACTTCCTGTTTATTTTGATAGTGCGTCTCTTGTGTCTTTTCTCTAGTTTTACATCCTGTTTGCCCTTTTTCCCTGATTGCTTTCACCTGTGCCTTGTTTTTTCCCAGATGCGATCACTTACCTGATTACTGTGTGTTTATAAAAAGTGCCGTCTTTCCTTTGCCGTGATGTTCTGTTAACATCCCAGTGTAGTCCCTGCTTATTTTGGATTCAGTTTGCCTTGTGAAATTTGTATTTTTGCACTGCACCAACAACCTCTATCAAAGACACACTTAAATCTTGCGTGTTTCTGTACTTAACCTGCATTTCTTGACATTGGCTGTCCTTGTCTAAGCTCATACCTCTAAGATAAACCTTTTCAAAATTTTGATGACTCCCAACTTAGGAATCCAGCATTTGATTGTGGGCTGCACGCACAGTTACAGTAGTGCATTCTTGTCACATTCAAGGGGCACAGGAAATGTTACAAAGACTGCCAGTGGTCCTGGGTCACACTTTGAGACCCTTCGCTCTAAGATGTTGCTCTCCTCCCGAGGAGCTAGTTCTAAGAAGTCATCAATCTCTTGAGTTAATCCTCTTTTCTACTTAATATCCTTTGATTGTTTGTGTTTACATACACAGGTTCTGGTCATGCAATGCATTTGTATTAGCTGGTGGTTTAACATGTGCCTCTTTACATTATTCATTTACATTTAAATGCTGCCTAAGCTTCGGCCCCGATGGGGGAAAAACAAGATGGAAACAGACGGCACTGGACAAAATACCTCTTGATCCCCTCACATATGAAAACCTCTAAAGTTAACTCTCCCACTGACTTAGAGAGGCTTCAGCACAACGCAACATCACCTGAGCAGCCATCGCCTGACAGCAGGGATTTCAATCATTGTGCCTGGCTCATGGCCGCATTTCCTCCCCCGTATTCCCAGCGCAACCACCTGCCACTGTCATGCTAATTTATTAGTGCGCACTGATGTGAGCACACTTGTTTTAGGGCTTTCTCACAGACCCCATCATTGGCTGGCAATTAAAATTTTGTGTAATTTGAAAGAGGAAGACAAGAACAATTTTTGCGCACTCCTGGGGAAAATTTGCCAGGCTATAAGACGATGGAGCATGGCAGTACACATGTTTTCCAAAGGGGAAAAAATAGCTTGGAGTCAGACAAAACGGAGTGAAGAGAAAAGTACTGTAACTCCATACATCTTCACAGGTATACTGTATTTCTCCAGGGTATTCAGAAATAGCAGCTGTGCAGCTACTGCAGTGGTTAACAATAGATTATGTTTGCGCTTCCACTTTTGCTGCATCTAAGGTAAATGACCTCCACTAGAGGAAACGGGAAAATGGATGTTTTGTGTCTTTTCTGAGAAAGAAATCATGTGATTCCCATTAGTCTTGCCAGTGAGGCAAAATGCAAGAGCACCGCATATAATTACATGCAACAAATCATAATGTGTTGGTAGTATTATTATTTTGCATGAACTCAACCGCAGTGATAATCTTCATGCATTCTTCACAAGGCTACGGAGCACTGTGGACATTCAGAGCTCACTGGGACCTTATGGAGTTTCCACATATCCCTGTGAACATGACATGCTATTTTTGATTAATGGCATTACCGTCTATGCCAAGATAAGAGCTCAATTAGCTGTGTGGGCAAGGGCCTTGACTCCATCTCCAATGACTAATCCCATGGTTTTTGTTATGATTAGCAAGAGCAGAGTTTGAATCTTTGCTTCAGAGCGCCAGGCACTGGCTCAACCACAGATTTTTTAAATTTTTTTTTAGCAGTAAAAACACACTTCTGCTGTGACATAATTCAGCCCTCCATGAAGATAGCTGCATGGCTCAACCAATTTGTATGATTGGGTGATGTAACATCCAATCTACCAGTCCCTGCCATTCATGTGCTTCGGCAATATCAGCGGCAACTATCACCGGTAGGAAATGAATTCATCCACCTTGGTAATATTAAGCAAGAGCTGCCTCTTGAGAGTTACCACTCTTAGTAAACCCACTCGTCCTCCCAGAGGGGTGTCCTGCCTACATGATTGAACCGGTGCTAGTCTCCTGGAAATGTATTTCTTGCTACAGCAGCATTGTCAAGGGAGATCAGCTGAAGTATATAATCTCAAAAGAACTTTGGAATTGCCGAATAACCGTGAATCCCACATTACAGTCGCACAAAGAAGTTCCCAAGTGAGAATTCATCAGATGTTCAAATAATTCAGAGTTTACAAAAAGAGACCTAATAAAATATTTCTTAATGCAATAAATATGCTAGACAAGCAAGAGACACTACACTGTAAAGTAAAAAGAACATGCTATTTGGCACATAACTTCCCCCCCCATATATGAAACATGAAGAAATTTCTGCAGCAAAAACCCATTCTGCACAATGATGCACTTTGTAGAGCTCACCCTCTGCAGGGGAAAACGTAGCACACCATCTGTTCCCCAATCCCTGGCAACAAACAAGAGACAGACCGACCAGCAGACACACGGCGGCCACCACTCCTGCACTAGCTAAGACATTGTGGGAAACAGGGAGGCTGCTGCGCAAGCGGGGCAGCTAAATAAGGGATGAAAACAGTCATCAGCTATTAGAATTTGATCAGCAGGCCTGCGCTGACACTGCACATCAAGGAATGATGCAGATTGAGGCGGACACTGCAAAGGAGCTGCCATGCAATGAGAGAGACTCTTCATAGCAAGCGAGCAGGGGAAAGGAAGCCAATGGGACGAGGCAGGAGATTAGGGAGAGAAAGAAAGACTGTAGCCGCTTCACAATGAGGAGGACTAAAGACAGACTGCCAAAGCAGAGGAGAACAACGAGAGAAATGCCACAACATCTAAAGACACACCCTGCAACAACAGAGATTTGACATTGCGTGGGGTCTCGGAGAGAAAACATCCCTCAGTCAGAATACTAAGTGGCCTGATGAACGTTAGTCCTGGATTAAGATCAATGTGGGAAGCTCACCACACACGCAAACCCACAGCTAAACAAACACACGCACAAATGTGCGTTCACAGGCTGTCACAAGCACATTCCGCCGTGAAGCAAACACATACGTGGAGCGCGCACACACACGAGCTGAAGTGTTAAAGGATGGAAGAAAAGAAAAGAGGAGATTCAAATGCCTGAATATGCTATGGACATGTGAGAGGCTTAAGCTTGCCCCCTAGTGTTCATTCCACTCCCTTATGGCACCAGAACAGCACAGTGGAACGCATTAGACGATCACAACAAGGTGTTACGTTTCTTAAACCAAGCAAAACACAGTCTCCAAATGTTTTTGCAGTATTTAACCTATTTTTTTTAACAGATATTGTTTCAAAATGCTTATTTAACAAAGAGTCATTCTCTTGTTTTGATTACTGCTTTGTGCCTTTTTCAGAGATGCACACTGTTACAGCCGGACTCCAGTGTTCTGGGTATTTTCCTCTAACTAGGTTTATGAGTATATTAATGAATAATAAAGCAGTCTGCCATCAAAGGTCCTGGAAAAAAGTGTGTGCAACAGTGGGAAAACAAACAAAAAAGACAAAATATGGTGAGAAGTCGACGCCTTCGTGACTAACGGTGCATATGGATCGACATCAAAGTCAGCACTACATTAATAGAAAGATTCGTTATTTGAAAGGGACAAAAAAAAAGAATGCGATCCATTAATGAGACCTTCTTCCGCTCATCTTCCAAAATTCTCCATTTTGTATTGCCAGCAGCAGATTTGATTTAATAAGGTGCGATGATTCAACGGTGAAATGCCAGCACCGGGAAAGGCGAATCAAGAAAACACACAAAACCGTTCGCGCCGAACAGGAACGAGAGCTCGTTGTTTAATAAAAAACAAAATTGGACCGAGACACTGTGAGATTAATGTGACTCAACTGCCATAAAGCACTACATTAGAAAACACTGAAACATAATTGAACAAAGGAAGCATCATATATAAAATATTAGCCCAGCACTGTGCAGATAAAACCCTGCGTTGCTCGTTGCCTTGTTTCCTAACCTTGTTGCTCCTGTCAGTTCTTTCAGGATGTCATAATTCTTCTTATTATTAATACATATGCCTTTGGGCCTAAATGGTGCAATCTTATGCCATGTTACTCCGTGGTGGTGTTTTTAATTGTTCTTCTTCCTTCTTTCTTTTTTTCCCCCCAAGGCTTTGCAGTCTGTGAATAAACAGTGGAAACCTGGACTGCGTCTGCTGGCTTCCAGTCAAAATGCTCGTTTTACGAGGGCCAATTCTCGATCTGTGGCAGGAAACGCCTCCACGCAATAGGACTCTGTTAAAACGAGCTGCTTATTTTGGTTGTATAATTTCACAGTTAAAATTCTAAAATCCAAAAGTCGTGTTGGGTTAAATACCAAAATGAAAGGCGCTCTTTAAAACGACAAGAAAAGCAGGATCACAAATACAGGCAGACATGTGACAGACCTTCATAGGAAGTAAAAAAAACAAAAAAAAACAAAGCCCTGGTAGCACATTGTGCCACTCTGCTAATAAATCCTTATCAGAAGTTACTGATTGCTGCCTCACTCCTTTAATTTTTAGTCTTTTGTCTTCTCAATGATTTAACAGGGCATAAAAATGAATGCCGACACCCCCCCCCCGATACAGAACTATTATCTGAGTATTATTGGTTTTTTTTGCATCTCTCAGTGGAACAAAGTGGTCGTCTTAACCATAACTCTCTCACACATGGCACAGTACAAAAGGGAAGAAAAGCATGATGCTCACATCAGAAAGTATTGGACTTAATGATTTTTCCACAGTATTCCCTCAGTTCCCCCCCCCAACTGAGGGGCTTGCTCCAACCCAGAGATGGTTGGTCGACACAGAGCTGAACACGAAGGTTGTGACCTACTTTCCGTACAACAGATGAGCCTGACCAGGATCTTATATGGACAGGATAAGCACCTGCCCTTTATAAGTGAAGTGGGCTATTACACGGGTTCGTACAATTTCCTCTGTAGAGACCGCTCTCTGATACAGCCGGCGGAGCTTAAGAGTGAAAATGCAAAGCCATCACCTTACTGCAAGGAAAGAGACTTTGTGGATTACAGTTTTTAATATTTTTTTTTTCCCTAAACTGAAGCACAAAGCAAGGATAAGCAAACAACGGCAGGAAATCCTCTTGTATATTTAAATGTAATATCAAGCCTGTTTGTGTTTGAAATAGCTGCTTCTTTGGCATTTTCAAATGTGCACACAAGAAGAGAGCCGTTTCTATAAGAAGCTTGCTGACCAAGTAGATGTATTCTGCAGCAGAATGGAGCCAAAAAAGAAAATCCGGTGCCACATCAAAGGCAAATATCAGTAGATTAGATTACCTAGTGCCATTACTCATCCGCCAGTATTTCTTTTTCTGTCAACAGCCTTGTACCGAGCACAGTCGGTTAGTTTCTACCTTATCCCCAAGACTATGTTCTCCTGAGAGAACCTATCTGATGGGACCTTACACTTAAACAACACTTTGAAGATCAGGGTTGAGGTCACCATTTGGAGTGGGTTCTTTAAAAGAGCTTCTTTTGAGCGGTAAGGCTAGACGCTCCTCAGAACGAAGTCGATAAAGTATCTGCTCATCAGGAGAGTGTGACAGTCTGAGAGATGAGACCACATCAATCATTTGAACTCCAATAGCCATTGTCCCTCTGTGGAGCAGATAAAATGGGGAGCACAGACTGGCGGCTTCTTAAATGGGCACCAGAGGAGCTAGCTTATCCATCTCGCTTATTCGAAGAGGTCAAAAGGTCTTAATGTTTGGGGGGGGGTGTCCCCATTTGAAAACCAAACATCTTTTCCATTAATTCTGCCATTAAATCTTCTGTTCCACTTGTTTTTGTAATCACTTCCAAAAAAAAGCAATATCTGCTCATGCCTTCAGAAAACAAATGTCACCTGAATTTAAAAAGGAAGATAACAAAAGATCAGTTCACTCGCCCCATCGCAGTAATTTAACTCTTGCTTTCTCCCCCACCCCTTTTTTTTTTTTTTTTTTTTAAATCATGGCTTATTTCTACAGCTGGTTTAAAAAAAAAAAAGCATGTGTGATGAACCCAAATCAGCTCTGGCAGTGGGCTCCCTGGGGCAGCATCATTGCAGGCAAGCAGCAGCTGTTGCGTTCTGGCACCTGTTGACTGCGCACGTCAACCAAAATCTGAATGCATGTCTGTGAGTGACGTAAGCGCCTGCTTTATGGAGCTGGGAAACTCTGGAGCTTGTTTGGAGGCATTGTGTTGGTGGTGGTGTGAATATATTTAGACCGCCGTATCGTGCCAACTTTTTCTGAGCCATATTTTGACATCTTCTATCCAACATCAAACCCAAGCTAAGCATTGCCATTTGGATTTGCTTTCTTTTTTTTAAACACACGGCAGGTTAAATCTTTTCACACTCTTCTCATTTTAATAATAACTCTACATTCACAGGCTGCATTTTTTTTAACTTCTATCTCCAAAAAGCCAACGGATTTTGATGTGAAAACAAGTTAAAAAGTAAAAGTAGATACACTAAAGCTGATTTACTCAGTGGCTTAACGGGACTTTGAGAGCCCAGCCAGGTCTTTCTGAGCATAAAGGTGCATGCCACTAATTTAGTGTTTTACTAAAGCTTATTAGTCATCAGAAAACAATAAAACAAATCATATACGATAAAGAATGGCTCAACAAAGTGAGGGGATTTAATTATTGATGAGGCCAATTATAAAGGCTTATGCATACACACAAAGTCTGGAACAAGATGGCAATAACAATGTCACGCTGATTATCCGCCAGATGGGAATTTGACACCAAGAGGTGCACAACTCAGCATGCCCAAATAGTTGGCAATGCTCAGATGTTATCTGTTATTTTCTTGCTCGGCTTTCAAAGCACAGAAGAAAAACACGGTGTTGGATTTGAGGACCTGGAAAGGATCATTATGGAACAATGGGACTCTCATTAAAAACTCATCTCTGAGGATTCTGCATATTTTCTTAACGGAACGCTAAATATGTTTCAGTTTTCACGTGTCGATCAGGAAGAAAGAAACCCTCTGATGCAGTTACCTTGGTCTCTACAAAGTGCTGATAAGCATTTTTTAATTTGTTTTATGATATTTTAGAAGGCAAAACCAGTACTGCATTAATATTGTCACTATTGAAGACTGATGAGCTGAAAGTGCAGTTTAAGTAACCATGTCATATGGTAGGACATCAAAGTTCGAGGTTTGAGGCTCCTTTTCAGCGGCTTTCCGACTCGAGCTGTCGGCAGCTTTATTTGCGCTACTGTTGGGCTAGAAGTTGGTTATATTTAGTGTTTTACTATTTCTGATGTTTTTACTCTGAAAATTGTGATGGCCTTCTTTTTTTTTTTAAATCTTTAATATTATTCCATTATCTATTATCCATCAGTATTATGTGGATTGCCCGCTCTGGGTTGGGGATGAGTTCCTGCCTTGAGTGGGAGAAGAATGGTGGGAGACTGACAGATGAATTGGCAGTGCTGTACTGGTCTGTAAGAGAAAGCCGAAGCACGAAGGTAGAGCTGTCGGCACAAGATCGTACAGGTGTCCAAAATGAGTTTCCTCTGAAGGTGTCTGGGCTCACCCTCTGAGATAAGGGAAGGAGTGCAGCCATCTCGAGAGAGGCCCAGAGTTGAGCTCTCTCAGTGATCCTCCACACTGGAAGAATTTGACCACGATGCCTCCTGGATGTGTCCTGGGGCCGACCCAGTACACACCCGCCATCTTTTAAGCGGTGTGAGAAGGCCTCCCCTGGAAGAACCAGAGGACGTACCTGGGGAGAGGGAGATCTGGGACTCTCTATTTAGACTGCTAAACACACCTGGACCCAAAGCGGTTGAAAATGGCTGGATGGGTAATATTGACATTAAGTATTGATGGCCAAAAACTGCAGTTTATCTAAACATTGTAAGCTTATATGAGACCGTAGGAGCCTTTGAACATTATCACTCCCCTTCAAGCTCCTCCAGCATCGATCACTTTCATCTGCTTTCATCACCGCTTCTCAGAGAGATAACCCACACTGAGCACGTTCCCAGGTTGTCACTATGGTACAGTATGCAGCTAATGACAGAAATACGCCACAGACACACTGTCTTCTCACTACCATCATTTCTAAGTTAATTACCCCAGTCGATATACTGTGTCAGTTATTGCCCACATTATACCATAGGTAAATTACTTCTACGCAGTGCCGGCATCTCTATGAGGTCGACGCCATGGTAAAGGTAGTTGGATAGGAATTGGGATGACATATTGACCGCATAGCATGGAAACAACCTCAGCTTGGTGATTCATGAGTGCTTCAGTGGGGAAGTTAAATGAAAGGAGGAATATGGCGAAGGAGGCATCATTAAATGAAAACCATGAAATGTAAAGCTGAAGTAAAGACCTCTATGCAAAGTAGGGAAAGAGAGAGAGGAGAATGCTGAGGGCTACATTAGTATGCATGCTTTTCCTCACTCTGTCTTTCTCAGTTCCCGGAGTTCTCCACTGCAGTCTGATCTTCTGTGCCATCGCCAGCCCTACTACATCATCTTCCAAGATCCTCTATTCCCTGTTTTATCTTAAGCATGCAATGTCTGTGACAGCAATGTCGCATGGGGAAAGAGCAGCTGAAATCTTCTTTTGAGAAGCTTAGGGAGCTGTTGTGGCACTCGATCTTTAACATTATGCTGCTGGCTGGCTCCGCAGTGAAGGAGGAAGGACATATGCTCCTGCTAAGATGGCATGTTTAAAATTTACCTCAAGTTTTGAGATGCAAACAGAGCAGGCAAGGACATTTTCCAAGACACACAAGGCCAATTAAATATATAAGGAGTGGGGGGGGTGTCAGAGAGAGACTGTTTATCTCGCAGGCATGTTTTCGTGTGAGATGAAAGTTTGAGCAGAATAGGGTATTTCCTTTTCTCTACTGATCTAAGCAGGATATAGGAAGCCTGCACTGATATATTTCAATTTTCTTTAAACCTTCCATTTGGCATTCAAAACAAGCTGCTTAAGTCTCTCTTAATTTCCACACCACATTTGGAATGAAGCGTTGCCTCATCAGAAGCTCATTTTTCAACAAACCGAGTAGAGAACAGCTGCAAGACTGGAGTTTTTGTTGCTGACATGGAGAAACAGTCATTAAAGCAGTTACTTGGAGTGTTTGTGTAGCACATTTAGCTTACCAATAAATGACACTGTCACCTGGGAATCCAATAATTTAAAAAAAATAAATAAAAAACAGGTCCGCAAACACTGAAACTGTTATTGGAGCTTTTTTTTTTTTTTTTTTTTTTTTTACCATTTCTGTCTGCTGCCATCTTTTTTCTAAACAAGCAAGAAAATAACAATATAGCTTTGTGTGTGATGTAGCGGGGCTCAACTTCTGTGCATAATTTATGCAACCTCTGCATTTAACTAATCGGGAAAGACTTATCCAATTGTACTTGATATTTCATCATAGAAACATAATTTGGCATGACTGAGCCAATGCAATGAGCAATTTCAGACAATAAGCTCCACAGCGGCTCAGTGATGGAGAACGGCGCTGTTTGTCAGGCAGATCCCGGTTTTCAAAAATAACCCTCTTTTTTTTTTTTTTTTTTTTTATTAATCTCTCTCTCCATCCTATGGGTTTCTGATGTTTTAAGTTTCAATAATGTTCATTTGGGTTGGCATCATTGAAATTAAAGCAAGATAAAAGGGAAACTGGTGGTATGTTAATATCTCTTTGAAGATGGAGTCAATCTGGCAACAGAACGCAGAGCCTTTATTTTCCCTTCCCTTTCCTCTCTTCCTGTATTGAGCACAGTGGATGTGAGATAACTGCAGACTCAGCTTTGTAACAGCTTACCTTAGGTGGAGGAACTCTTAAAGCCCTCTCCTTTCATCTTGTTCCTTATGTTAGAAACCAGGCCTTGTTTTGTCTTTTTAATCAACATCTGGATGCTGAATATTTATCTGTGTAATTTCGGCTTATTCCTACATCCCACCCTTCAGAGAGCAAACTGTACCTGTCTGCCTGGGTCTTAAAAAATTTAGCCTTCAACACAGTTTCTATGATGGAATTTGCATAAATAAAGTAGGTTAAATAGAACCCTTTCTGCTCATAGGGTTGCGTGCTGTTGTAATGGCAGCAAAGTAACGTGTGTGTGGACAGTCGTGGTTATTATACAGGTCCTTGGTGCATTTAACCTGCATAAGCCTCCATTAGAGTTGCAGATAATGAAAATGGCATAAAAGTAGAAACAAGTTGGTATAATGCGGGGTAAAACTTACCGGGTAATTTTATGTAAATGTTAATGATGTAACCTATAATTTGTCCCAAGAGCTATTCTTGCTCCAAAGCGAGGCAGAGCACATGCACTACAAACAAGTATGTACCAAAGCAGCAGTGCCACCCGAGTGTTCCTCGGGTATATAGAAATATGGCTGCTGATGCTTGGAAAGTGATTAATAGTGAAGCTACGCAGAGAGCCACAAATCTCATGCTACGATTAGCGAACTATTCAACGCTTCATTATAGATGTCATTTTCTTTAGTGGATCCTGAGGGAGGGCTTTTGGGCTTTAAAAAAAAAACCTTAAGTGTGAGAAGCAATCTGTTACAGTTTTGATGACACCCATATCAGCGCTCTGCACCCAACTTCACCATCTTCACTTGTCTCAAACACGTCACGCTGTGACTTTAATACGCACTTAATTGTTCTCATCTTGACCTGCCGGTAAAATGAGCCCAGCTGCCACCGCCGCCCGTGCTTCTGTTATCTGTGCAAAAAATGCATTATTCTGGGCCCCTTTTAATGGCTTTAATTACTTGTAAACGGAGTTGATTCTCCCGTTAAGTGGATGGGGAGTCGATAATGTAATATAGTCCCTGTATGCACAGCTCCAACTTTATCTCACTGCGAAGGTGGTGCACGGGAGAATAGTTTGCACAGTAATGGCAGGAGGCTGGATAAACCCACTGAGTGGTTTAAAAAAAATATAAAAATATGACATAGAGACAGCGCTCATTCACCACTCTGTGAAAAAGACAATTAGCATGTTCCTGTATTGACAAAGGAATCCTCACACAAGAGCCGTTTCAATGTCAGTTACATAATGTGGAAAAGTTTTCACTGGAGCAGATGAAACATCAGCAGGGTCTGGAAGAATAAAGGGAGCCATCTTCACGTAATTATAAAGTAAACACATCCTTGGAATGACGTCAGAGACAAAACTGTAAAAACTGAACAAAAGCTAATGAGAGCCTATACTTTCAGTATTTCAAGTAATGCCGCCAACACGAACGCGTCAACATTATTTCAGCTTTGGTTGATCGTGTTTGCCCAGTAAAAGCTCTACCCTGTAAAAACCCCGCAGACTCAGTAAATGAGGCAGCCTTGACGAAAAGCGCTCCATAAAGTTTATGCCAGTAAACTATTTCTCCTTTCATCCACTCATCTGCAATAAAGGTTTTAGTTTCCATTTGCTGAGTAATGCCTTGCCTAGTCAGTGATGTGAGGTGCAGTGCTTTCACACCGGAAGAAGCCTAATGCATGTTTACGGTTTCTAATCCGTGATGCTATAGCTTTTGTAATAAAACGTCCTCTATTATAATGTTGTGTGGATAGAATCTGTCATCAGGAAATACTGTGATACTACAACTGACCCTCAAAAGAATTTCTGAATGTACTTTCCTTACTGCAAAACATGTGAGCATGAAAATGTTTATACGTCTATGAAAAGTGACATCCTGCAATCAAATCCCAGAGGAAGACGGGCAATAGTGACTGGAAGCCCCAGAGTCCAAAAACCGGGGGTGGTGGAGCAGAGTAAGCAGATGGCTGATGGAGACGTGGACAACTCTCTTGACAACTGATGAGGTGGAAATGAGGAGGAGAGTTGCACGGGACTGACTGGCTCAGAGAAGACAGGTTTTTGTTTGGTTTTTTGTGACATTGAAATTTTGAGCTGCATTTGAAAATGAGGGGGAAGCGAGGTGATGAAGAAAAGAAAAGTCAGGAAATGTAGCCAATATAGCCAAAAGTGCCAAGGAAGAAAAGAGCAATATTAACTGCAAAAATGTGAAGATTTCAAATTTTAAGCATTACTGACAATCTGATAGATCATAATTTAATAATCCAGATGAAGGTAGAAGATTATAACTGGACCCAAAAGAGATTATTAGAGGCAATCTTAACACGGCATGGAAATTTCATCTCTAGAGGAGAAAAGACATGAAACGGGCCTAGTCAGGAGAAATGACACTTAAGGACTGTTATAATTATGATAAAAAGAAGTCAGAAATGGATGAAATAGATGAAATCTTGCAAAGGCTAGCTGACTAGGTCAGAGGGAGAGAACTGGGAGTCGTTGATGGGCTAGAGGCTGTCAAGGCTAGAGAAAGAGAGAGAGAGCACGAATGTGGGTTTCTGACTGGTTGGCAGCCATTGGAGGCCAGAGAAATAAAGAGAGAAAGAAATAAGAGCCTTTGATTGAATAGAAGTCAAAGAGAGAATGAGGGCATTTGATTGGCTTGAGGCTGTTGGAGACCAGAGGGGGGGGGCTTTTGATCATCTAGAGACTGTTTAAGGTCGAAAAAGAGAGAAATTAGAGTCTTTAATTGGCTAGCGGTCACTGGAGGCTAGAAAGGAGGCCATTGATGTGACAGGCCAGAGGGTGAAAACTGAAGACTTCTGACTGAAGGTCTGTCGGAGGCCAGAGAAAAAGAAATGACAGCCTTTGGCTGGAGGCTGTCAGAAGGCAGAAGAACAAGAGGCTGTGATTGGTTAGTGGTCATCAAACGATCGCAAGACGGTGAGATCCAGATGAACCAAACAAAAAATACATATGACGAAAATAGATGGAAACGAGTAACCACCATCAACTACATGTGTGCTAAGCTTAACTCAGGAACCTTGAAACCTCAAAGACCTCAGGGCTGAAATCAGAATCAAATCTCAGAGTGTAAGCAGCAGGTGACCAGCAGTGGTCCAGATGTTTAATACACTGGGATAACATTTCCTGTGCAGCTACTAAAGTAGCAGCACCTATTCTAATGGAGCAGCCTGAATACTGAGAAACTAAGAGCTAGACAGATGGTGAAGAAATAAAAGGTCTGAGTTTAAAAGGTTTAACAAGATAGAAGTTTTATTTTTAATGAACATAATTTAGAAATCATGCATCAGTTTTCTTAAGAATCACCACATGAGGGAGGCGATGCCATTACAGCCTGGAGAGACTGCGCCATGCCAGCATTACTGCTAGAAGGTCCAGGGGAGCCCAGGATGCTGGGTGTTTCATTTGTGTCGGCTGGACTGCACTTTTTTTTTTTCTTGGTCTTCCTGCACCCTCAGAACCCGCTCTCAGAACAGTGAGCTGATTTGGCACAATTGCTGGGATCTTGCAGGACTGGAGGACTGACATAAGCTGAGTGAACACTGAAACTGAGAGCAGGATTAATAACACTAACTGCTAGCAGCTGGAGAGTAGAAGATATGCCACTGATATTCCAGGATTCAGTACCAGACTGCTGTCTTCTAAATATCACAGATGAGGAGACAAGGGCCCCAGCGTCTTCCTCGAGTATCTCTGGTTTACCAAAAATAAAGCTGCCAAACACGACTGGGATGGGTAGCGGGGAGAACATGCTATGAAATTTATAGCCCCAGCACTACAGCAGCGTTGCACGGCAGACAGACTGAAAGGAAGCATGACAGATAACAATGAATTTAACAGGGACTAGGGGCTAGCTGATGGGCTGAGAGAATATGGAAAGATCGATGTTGAAATTTTAAATGTGGTTAATTTGACAGCACGGGAAAAATGAAAGTGACAAAGAAAACAGCAGCAAAAAGGAATGGAGAAAGAATATGCCAGAATGTAGCTTTCTTATTGAACATGCATAAAAGCCCTTAATTTAGATGCATGCTAGTAACTTTGTGTCGTCTCTCGCTGCTGTAGTTGTTGTTTCCTCTCTGTCCCCTGTGCCCCTCTGCAGGTGTGTCTGGCTCTGAAGCTGCATGTTTCTAATCCGTAGCAATGGGCCTCCCCATTTCAGAGATTTATAATTGTTTGTTTGTACTCATCACTTCTTTCTTTGCGTTCCCCTTCACCCAAACAATCAAGGCAGATGGCCACCCTACCTGAGTTTCATTCTGATGGTTTCTGCTCCCCCCACCCTGCTGCCATTAAGAGCTGGCTCGAATGGAATAGTTTGGTTTCTCTATAATGATGTAAGGTATTTACCTTACCATGTAAAGTGCCCTGAGATGATTTGAACTTCCAGCTCAATTTAACTTGGTGTATTGGTCACTAGTGCTGCTTTTGTGAATGCTAAGTTTCCATACTTCACCTCCATTGGAGAGATTTGAGGAAATGAAGGATTGCACAATTCTGGGAAAACCGGTTGGCCGACATAATCACCAGCATATTCATCACCAGAGTGAATGGATGGCTGTTTATATGCGTATGACTGAATTTCACTTTGATCGTATTAAGTTTTCTTAATGTATCGTGCAGAAACTCAGCAGCTAAATGAAATAGTGGATTAACCTGTGGACCATTATGAAGGTAACAGTTGGTAATTTTAGTTTGATGGCTGTATTAGTGAATCTAGAGTCACTGATGAACAGTTAAATCAAATGAAAACAAGACTCAGGGGATGGGAGCAGAGGCAGAAAGACAGGAGGACCATCCATAAATCACTGAGAGGGGGTTCTTTTTCTACAGTGAGCGAGACCTGTTGATGCCAGATGTGGGATTAATCCCAACTGTGAAACTATAACTAAAGAATTTTCAGTCTTGGGGATAATTTACCTCCTTAAAATCACCGTGAAGAAAATAACCAGGCTAAATGCTCCGTTCACTGTGCAGTAAGAAAAAGCTGCTGCAAAAACTTGAGGAGAAATATCCATGACTTTGCCTAACAACTTTATTTTTTTATTTTTTTTGTTGTTCTAAGCATAAAATCTCAGAATGGTACTAATTACAGACAGTTAGTCACAGCTGCTGGGAGTATAGCTAGCAAGAAGTCTCTGGAGCTTGGAAAAAAAGGCCACTGGACCTCTTTTTGTTCCTCGAAGACGTTTCACCTCTCATCCTAAAGGCTTCTCAAGTTCTCAAACCAAAAGGTGGAGAGACCCAGGTATTTAAACTCCAGTGGGTGTAGTCCCCTGGAGGTGGTTGTGAACCACTACTGTTCGTGTGCATAATCACATGCGCCAAGGTGTGAAAGGAGGCGTGGGTCATTACAGTCAGTGGTTTCAGGTTAAACCAATTTGGGACTTTGCCCCATTTTAAAACGTGACCTACGGAGGTCACCTGAAGACAGGTGTGAATGGGGGTTGAGGCGCCTGGGGAGGGAGCTCAGGATCGGACTGAAAGCGGGGGAAAGTTGGTGATGTAATCCGCCCCCGCTGTTCAGTGATGGTTGTCCACAGTGGACATAGATGGCCTCTTGAAGAACACGTTTTTGTCTTGCAATCGGGAAACTTGCAGAAATGAATCATTTAACACTGCACAGAAGAACATGGACAGCATTATTCATCAAACCACTGTTTGATGACTGAGCGAGGTTGTATTCTGTGGTTGCATTTATTTATTTTTTAATGCTTTGGACAGTTATTTTGATCTGCTAATGTAAACATAACAAAAATAACATACCATAGTTTTCCAGAAGAACATAATCACAGAGAGAATAACTGCACTGGAAGGAAGCGTATAGGTCTCCTTTCTTCATTCTGCTGTTAAGCTGAGTGAAGATCCTGAAAGGATCTTAACATCGTAGAAGTGTGGAATTTGTTACGACCCCCTTCTGGCGGTGAGAGTTCTTACACAAATGCTAATAAAGTGGTTTTATTAGGAGGAGAAGCCACGCTAACAGCAATCCACATTTGTCCTCGTTATCAATCGCTTTCCCCTTTGAGCATCAGAGAGTTTTCAGATTTACTGGTACTGACAGACTCACCGGGCAATGCTTTAAATGCAATGAACATTCATTAATATGTAAAAGTCGCTTTAAAGAGAGAGACATTGCATGAGCTTACAATATAATGTATTTAGCTTGCTCAATAATGTATTTTGTGACACTGTGGGCTGCTGACATTAGATTTTAACTGCGATATTGACTTTTGGGGAGAAAAAAACTACAGCACTTCAATTTCTGTGCATTTTCAGTCGCCGAGTTTTATAAATCCTGAGTGATTGGGAACTGCTAATGGAGTCTGCAGAGTTTCCAGCTCTAATTTCTGTGTCACGGTGGAGTAAACAGTAACAATAAACAAAGGAGAAACCCGGGGAGGCTCAGGTGTCTTTAGCTCGGAGTGGAAGGTGAAACTATTTCATGGCTGTTTCTCCAGAGTCAACTGTGGGAAATGGAAACGTAACGCGCACCGCTCACCCTTCCTGGGAAAAAAAAAGGTCCGTCTGCTGAAGCTTATGTGAGTCAGCAAGTAACGGGGGGGGGGGTGTCTGAGTTTGTCCTGCTGAAGTGTCTATGAGCTGAGGGGCAAAAGTGGAGGAAGAGCACGCTCTCACTCTCCTCTAATATTTCTCTTTGGTATAATGTGGTGCCTGTTCATGCGATGCCTTTTAAAGGCATGGTGGGAATCACTTCATAGTCAGACACAAAACTCAATATGTTAATATCTTCTTAGGCAGCTATGGAGGAGGAGGAAACATGACCTGTCAATTGCTTACAGCAGAACCGCAGAAAGATTTTCCACATGGCAAAAGAGCTTAAATGTGACAGATCAAAATAAAAGCCACCACCTGTCTAAGCAATTATAAAATGATGTCAGACTGACTCATTGGCATCGTGTCAAAGTTAATTCTGTTTATGGAAACATTTGGCACTTTGTATTTCTATTAATTACTTCTTGAAAGCGCTAGGTGCAAATTTCTGGCTTTGATTTATGTTAACAAAGGAAAGGACTAATCTGTCAGAACTCATTATCCAAGTAAGTGGAGGGGGTCTATACTTCTGATGAGTGATGCAAAACGGAAAAATCCATCTCGGGTGCAAACCGGCCCTCCTGAAGGCAGCGCCATCTCAGCCGGTTCCCTTCCAGCGATGGCACCGTCTTACTGGTTGAGGACCCAAGACAGCACAGTGGGATCATCAAAATTGGTTTCAGACTATTTTGTTTCTCACACAGCCGTCATCAGGACCCCTCAGCGTAATTTGTTTACAGCTCGGAGATTGAGTGTTGGCAGTTCTCATCTCTCCCCCTGGAATAATTGCTGTGATGATAGGCTTTGGTGGGAACACATACAGGCATGTGAAAACATGCACCGTTTTAGATTAGAGGGTTTGGCAAGTCAGCCGAGCTGAGGCGACCGCAAAAGTGACACATCTCCGGTTTGCTCATCAGATCAGTTCTTGCTTTGCGCCGTCCGATCCTGAATGTCAGAGGACTGTATCTTTATTTTTTTATTACGCAGACCTAACTAGTGTCTATTCCGCACTGAAAGTGGTGTAAAACTGCTGCACTGCAGGATTTGAATGCTATTATTTCAATTTTGCACAGTGCTTTCCTGTAATCATCCACAATACCTAAAGTTCCTTTCTCAAACTCACCAACTGCTAACGTACGATTAGAGAGGAAAAGAGCATCTCTATTTGCAGTCCCTAAAACCCCACGTGGGTCTTCCCTGTGGAAAAATCATCTTTGAAATAGATATTTTGGGTTTTTTTCATATTTTATCAGCAGCCCTAATAAGAATAAATATTGGCCTGTATGTAAAAATGAATGTGACCACTGTAAACAATGCCGATTTGCAGTCTTGCAATTTGTCAATCACAGAGCAGAAATACCCCGAGGCACAACCTGCTTAATCATCCGTTTACAAAATGACCATCATGTTGAAGTAACGCAAACTCAAAATTAGAAAATGAGATCATAACTCAGCAGGGAAGAGTCTAGTGAGGAATTAAAAAGTTTAAAGGTTTATGAGAAATTACTTTTACAGTGTGTCTCATCACACAGTCATCCGGATTTGAACCGCTTGATCAAACAAAGAGCTTCGTGCCCTCCTGACAGATATGACAGGAAATGACACGGCGACACGGAAAGCTTCAAATACAAGTTGTAGAGCAAATAAAGGAGTATAATGAACTCAGCACACTGTACACAAGTTCATAACCTCAGCTGACGGCGTATTTGCAGTACTGGCTGGTGACCTGATCATACGGCTTCCGGTTTTTCTCGATGGCTTTGGTGAAATCCTCGCAACAGAAAAGTGATTCTCACTACTCTTAATGCAGTTCTCAAATTAGTAACACATTTCCTCACACACATCAGCCTCTCTTGTTTTGTACACACACTGCTATTGTTTCTATGCATGCTTCACTGCTAAAGATATGTTACTGTGTTGATGCACTTCTCAATCTAATCTAAGAACTGCAGATCACTCACTTTCCTGACTACCGCCCGGCACTGCACTACTGTGTTTAATCAAATTACTTCAAGCCTTTTGTATGACAGCTGTGATTGGCTCCCTGCAACCTTGACTTGGATAAGAGAGAGAAATGGATGGTGATATATATGTATACATACACACACACACACACACACACACACACTAGTTCTGGGTTGGACCCTTGTGCCTTCAGAGCTTTGTGGCAACAAGGTGTTGGAAATATTCCAGAGATTTTGTTCTATATTGACATGACGGCATCACACAGTTGCTGCAGATTTGTCAGCTGCTCATCCAAATTTCCCTTTCGACCACATCCCGAGGATGCTCTACTGGACTGAGATCTGGTGACTGCGGAGGCCATTGGAATACAGTGGTTTTCCGATCTTCTGTTGTCCAATTTTGGTGAGTCCGTATGAATTGTAGTCTCAGTTTCCTGTTCTTAGCTGTCAGTTGTTGTCCCCAGTGTGGTCTTCTGTTCCCGTAGCCCATCTCCTTCAAGGTCACGTGTGTTGTGCATTCTGAGCTGCTCTTCTGTATACCTTGTTTGTAAAGAGTGGTTGCTGTTGCCTTCCTGTCAGCTTGAAGTAGTCTGGCCATTCTCCTCTGACCTCTGACATCAAAAAGGTATTTTCACTCATTGCATATTTTCTCTATTTCAGACCTTTCTCTTTAAACCCCAGAGGTGGTTGTGTAGGAAAACCCCAATTTCCGAAGCACTCGGACCAACAACCACGCCACTTTCACGTGCCTTTCTTCCTGATGCTCAGATTGAACTTCAGCAGGCTGTCGTGACCATGCCTACGTGCCTAAATACTTTGAATTGCCGACCCGTGACCGGCTGATGAGATATTTGCATTAATGAGCAGTTGAACAGGCATACCTGATAAAGTGCTGAACATCTGTAGCATGACTACACAGTAGCTGGTGATGGTGATGTAAGGGTTTTTATTCATTGGTCACAGAGATGAGGGGATTGACTGGCTTCATGTTTTGACACCTGTGAAAAAGGTTTTGACTGTTTTTAGTGTCTTTTGTGCAGGTGAGTCTGTGTAATGAAAAACGCCTGTTTGGAGAACTGCATTAAGAGTGGTGAGAATGACATTCCTGCTGCGAGAACTGTGATGGAAAAACTGTAAAACCCATGGATGACACATGGTCAATTTGAACCTCATCAGTGGCGGAAATCCATGTGCTCCATTTTTCTGCCAGCCATTGGATCCATACCGAATCCCCCTCCATCATCATCCCTCTATCTTCCAACCCCTCGACACTGCTTCCCCTGAACCCAGCAGATTACAGATATCATTATAATGGATGTCCTGGCAGGCCAGCTGCGGTCACATTTAATTTGCCATGGCCTGATATCTGCACAAGATAATCAGCATTTACACCTGAGAGTGAAGACAGAAATATAAGCCGCAGTGTGTATGTGGGAAAGACTGCTACAGACTCAGAGACAGAAGAATGACAATGAGAGAAGGCAAAAGAAAGATTATAAGGGAATAGATGGGAATATGTATTCAGCACACAATGCTGAGGAACAAATGATGAAGTGAAGCACACTTGTAAGATTTGCATTTTAATAAGTATAATCTAATCTGGACCACTGAAATGACTTGATTAAAACCCAATTCCCGTCGACGTTCCTAAACGCAGACCTCACAGCTCCGCTTGGAGGAACTCGCCGTCCCTTCATGCTTTGTTTTGCTTTGTGAGGTCAGCGCTGTCCAATTACATGCAGATGTAGAGTGGTGGGGGGGGGGTTCCCAAGTGAAAGTTATAGGGTACTCTTCTTGGAGCAGATGAGCGGCATATTCACTGATTCCACTTTTATACTTGTGGGTACGTTTAGAAACTCTTACTTTCCTTCTGCTGCAGTTGCAGGTTTATGCATTTCCTGCTCAACAAATCCTTTTACCCCCACCAGCCACTGAGGACACCGATTTGTGTATGAAAGAAAGTTATCAGTGCCCAAAAAAAAGAAGGAAAAAAATAAAACAGGAATTCTCTGCCACAACAGGTACACATTATATATGTTTAGCACCTACGGAACGAGCTTTCACATCTATAACAGATCAATTTCCCCTGAGTCGGGGAGTAACGACCTATTTCGTTTGAAGGGCTCCCCATACATATTTCAATGGTGAACTACCAAGCTCACAGGCAGACACATTACTGTTGTGAAGGTATTGCAATATGAGGTGAAGAACAATATGTCACTGAATTTCTGAAAGCCTTTGTTCTACCACCCTCTCACATGGAGGTGTCTGTCTGTCTGTCTGTCTGTCTGTCTGAAGGATCTATCATTGGCTGTCAACTCAAGGTGCTTATTTGCTTCCATCAGCCACCTTAGAAAGCTAATATATTCAGTCTTCGGCATACAGTATTTGTCCTTCACACAAAACACCCTGGAGTGGTTGTTTGGAACTTTGCACTGCATGAAGATAAATAAAAGCAGAACAGAATCCAACAATGCATAACGGCAGAGCACGCTGACCCAATTGGCTTAAGCGCCCGAACAATGAGGTGCCGGAGAACGAGCGAGACGCCGCAGCAAAGCACCAGCTCCCATTGGGCAAGTTAGCAAACTAATGACCAAAACGGGCAGACTCAATCGAGAGGCTGAATATTGTTGCTGACTATGTCCATCCATAAGGACTTTGCTTATGAAATCAATAAGGAAAAAAAATAAAATCTGAAATTCTTCCACGCTAAAATTCAAGTTTAACATTTTATAGTCCTTCTGCAGAAACACACAGCAGCCTGTAGATATGCAACCACAATATAGTTAATTATATCAACGTGTCAGTTTGTGTTTATTAAAGATACCTAGCGAAGGACCACCTTCTCTGCGGCCATCAAGCTCTCAGCTGCGGCGCTACAGGAGCTGGAATTGGTCACTTAGCAATACGGGCAGGAAACCCTAATCATAGGATTCATTATGTTTCTGCTTGTATCCCCCAGTAGTTATTTTTATAGTTTGAAACTGCACTGATATTCCAAAAATTTAGCTCTGATTCTATCTATATATGCGCTTTGGTGCTGATCTGTTACGCTAACCCTCTGCCTTACGCTGCTCACATCTTGGATCAGCCAGCTACTTTATCTGAATGTCACTGTAGCCTGCAAGAAAAGAAGCAGAGCCGGGTTGACTTATAAGGCTGACAACGGCTCCATTCATGCGTCTAATTTAAGAGCGGCTTCTGCTCTGTCTAATTAACAATTTACTAGGCCATCAGTCAGCCTCCCCATTGTGGTATAATCAGCGTCACTGACGTTCAAGCAGCTCATCGCACCCTTTCGCATCTGCAATAGGATTAGAACAACCATGCAACTTTCATCAGTGCACAAACAGGAAAGTGGGCACTGTGCGTTCCAAGGATGCAGTGAGAACAACTCTGACACCACAGAATGAAAGATGACACTGCAGCAGGGTGAGATGGGCACTGTGTTCGACAAATTAGCCAGCTCTGTTTGTGCACGCTAGGACCTTCAGGCGTATGATCTTCAGGGAAAAAAGTGTTCCCGTCAGTATAAATCACTGCTGGGTCAACACAGCCGGATATTGTGTGCAAATTTCACTTGTCTTTTTTTTTTTTTTTTTTTTTAAAGGGTTGTGGAACCTTTAAAGGATTATAATAGTGTCAAAGTTTTTTTTTTTTTTTTTTTGGTATTAAGATGTAAATGAATCCCCTCATAAAGACTCCACCTGTCTTTATGAGGGGTGGGGAAAGAGTCCTCCCTCTTCCCCCACGTCTTCCTCAAGACAAGAGTCAGCACTTACTTTTATTGTGATTTTTTTATTTATTTATTTTAATGTCAGAAAAGGCTTGTTGGGAGTGGGGGTTAGAATCTGCAGCATTTTTCCTGCTGGTTCTCTCCAAATATTCTGACAGTACAATAATAACCCACAGAGAGGATTAAGAACTGGTAATCTGGGGGAATGGTGTATTTCATATCAACTGCTTCTTTATAGTTTCGCCCCTTAGCTTCCTCTGTATAAACAAATAGAATTTTGCTCATTTATCCACTTAGTTCCTCTGTCTTTCTGATTTGAAATGAAAGGCTGGGAGACTGGGATAACCTAGAGCGGATGGTTCCAAGGATATCTGAGGCCAGCATGCCTGTGTGCACATCAGTGGGAGTGTGTGTGTGTGTGTGTGTGTGTGTGTGTGTGTGTGTGTGTGTGCATATACTGTATAAACAAATGCAGAGCTACAGTGTACTTGAAGGGCGCGGCCAATTAAAGGAAGCCCCTGAAGGAGTGTGCTCATCAGGATGCAGTGAACACAGCAGATCCACTCTCAGATAGCCTCCTCGAATCTGTCACTGCAACTGAGGCATTAATACCACCAAGCTCTGTGGCATGAAACTTTGACATCTTTATCCTTTAAGGTGGAGACACTGAATACTAAAATGTTTCACGGAATCATATCTTATAGAAATGTATACAATTGCATGTAAAAACTAGATTTTATTATTTTAACTCAACAACTCCCCAAAGATGTCATTATATTATACAACACTGCACAATGAAGAGAACGATTCGATTTAAAGCATAGAGAGATTAAAACTATTCCCAACGAGATTTTAAAAAACCATTATGAAAGAGCTAATATGGTATATCTGCTACGGCATAATAAATATGTGTCTGTCTGAATGTGCAAATGAGTAGGAATTTTATTTAATTTTGTAATGGAACCGAAGCTTGCAACCAAAATGGGTGGAGCCATGATTGACACCACTGACGGGGATGCTGCGTATTCACCCTCGACGCCGGTTTCCACTGGCTATCCGTTGATGTTTTCTTGAACAACTGAATTGCCAAGAACACCTTCGGTTTACCTCCTCCAGTGCAGGTAAATTGGTGACTTCGTGCATTCAGCATCCCTCTTCTGACAGGTGAGGAATTAGAGGAGGAGCTTGAACCCTTGACCCCTACAGTACAGTGAGGGTGTGGGTAGCTCTTTTATGTTGTTGGGAGGCATTCTGTTCCAGTGGTTTGAATGAACTCATCCCCTGTTTATGGGTCATCCCAGTCACCACATCTCAACCAAAAAAAAAGAACACTCATTAGAGATTTTGGGCTGGTGAGTCATCAAAATGTCAAAATAAAGAAATCTTATGGAAGAATGGTCTCTGGAGGTGTTCTTCCAAACACTGGAGAAAGAAATGCCACTGTGCCCAAACCCTTACAAGGACACTTGTCTGACCTTAATCTACCTCTATGGATTACCAAAGGAATGGGAAGAATATTAGCAGGACTTATTTCATTATTATTGGAGCTGTGGCACAATAATGATCATTTATTAATTTTTACAACTTAAAGGTGTACCTCATAGCAGCACCCTAAAATGTTAAAAACATAGAAAAAGTGAATAAAAGCAGCCTGCTGGGACACTACAGACGAAAGCCCCAAATCTCCATAACTGGTAGAGTATTCAATGACTCGGTTGTACTGATTAAAAGACTTCCCAATTACTAGTATAGACTCGTGGGCTACTTTATCAGGTTATTAGGCTCAACTGTAATGCAAATATTTAATGAGCCAACCACATGGCAGCAACTCAATGCATTTAGATATGTAGACATGGTCGAGATCACCTACAGAAGTTCAAACCGAGCATCAGAATGGGAGGGAAAAAGGAGATATAAGTGACTCTGAACCCAGCATGGTTGTTAGAGTCAGACGGGGTGGTCTGAGTATTTCAGAAACTGCTGATCGATTTGGGATTTTCTCTCAGAACCAGGTTTACAGAGAATGATCTATAAAAGAGAAAATATCCAGTGAGTGGCAGCTCTATGCTCAAAAACACTTTGTTGATGCCAGAGGTCATTGGTAACAGTAACTCAAATAACCACTCATTACAAACAAGACAGCATACTATGAACAAATATCACGCTGAACCTTTGAAGAGTTGGGCTATAGCAGCAGAAGACCATACTGGGTGCCACTCCTGTCAGGTAAGAACAGGAAACTCAAACTACAAATTTTACTGGCTCTCCAAAATTGGGCAATAAAAGACTGGAAAAACATCTCGATTCCTGCTGTGACATTTGGTTGGTAGGGTCAGGATTTAGGCATAAAGCATGAATCCATCCTGCCTTGTATCAATGGTTCAGGCTGCTGCTGGTGCTGGTGCTAGTGTGATGGTATGGGAGATATTATCTTGGCACACTTTGCAGCCTATTAGTCCCAGTTGAGCACCATTAAAAGGCCACAGCCTACCTGAATATTGTTGCTGACTATGTCCATCCCTTTATGACTACAGTGTACCCTTCTGAAGGCTGCTTCCAGCAGGATAAATATCACAAAGCTCAGATCATCTCAAACTGGTTTCTTGAACATGACAGTGAGGTCACTGTACTCAAATGGCCTCCACGGTCACCAGTCTCAATCCAGTAGAGCACATTTGGAATGTGGTGGAACGGGAGATTTGTATAATGGATGTGCAGCTGACAAATCTATGGAAAATGCACGATGCTGCTGTTTCTATATCAATCCAAATCTCTAAGGAATCTTTCCAGCACCTTGGTGAATCTATGCCAAGAAGAGTTATGGCAGTTCTGAAGGTCCAGCCCAGTACCAGCAAGTGTACCTAATAATGTGACCAGTGAGAGTATTATGTCTAGTATTTTTGTAATGCACGTTTCTCCTTTAATAACTCACATGTACAGTGGTGCTGTGCTCGGTCTGTAAACAACATGCAGAAAGCATCACTAATTCCAGACCAGCCACACAGCACATTACAAAAGACATCATGGCTACAAAACACATTTCTTTCTCTTCACTTCCTCTCCTTCCCTCAGACCCTCCCCATAAACTCACAGAACACTACACCCACACACACATTAGCCCTCCCCTCCCCCCATGCTTGTATAAACATCCATATAAACACAATGATGGATCAATTTCACATTCCCTTTCAGGATGCAGAAGATGTCTTGTCTCATTATCACTTTATATCATAATGTTGGAGTCCCCTAATGCTGCAATGCAAATGAGACTTTTTTATTATTATTATTTAAAGCAAGGCTTTTTTTTATGGCTTAAAATATTCAGAACAATCATCTTGTCACCTCAGATGATGCATCTTTGTAGCCTATTTTTAAAAATGGGGCAGCGCTTTTGACGAGGCATTGCCAAAAAAAATAACAGTTAACTAATGGGGGGGGGGGGTTAAATGTGTAGTGGTTTAAAAGTCCTGAAGAGAAAGCGTTCAGTTCCACCGTAATGGTTTTATCCATTCATTTGGGCTTTATTGGCTTTGCCTAGCAGTAGACAGGGAGCAACGGCACCCCCAAGCAACAGCTTTCCCACAGAGGCATTTGATCATATGCTGACTGGGTGAAAAAGAGTGTAAATTAAAGTCCCTCCTCACTGTGACACTTTAAACACAAGACACGACAGGCCATATTTTCTCAGCCAAATCAGGAGCCTGAGAGATGGATCCAATTATAATTGCAATAGGAAAAAAAATAAAAAAAATCAGACATAGGTGTGTGTCAGGAGCCTGGTGCTAAATCACACTAGCAGTCGGATAATGAAAACTTGTCTGTAGGGTATGAGGAGCCCAGAGCCATTCTGTGCCAATGAAGAGGGGGTGCACTTGAATTTGCATCACCCTGTGACATATCAAAGAGAATGCACAAGCAATGTGCCTCTTTGATTTTTCTAGTTGTGAAAGGCAAAGTTATTCCATAGCCACACAATAATCTGCAGCTTTCTTACCATATTACTGCAGTTTTAGCAAAAGTAATGGACGAGAGGAAGATGGAGCTCATAAAGCATGTTGCATAAGCACTATGTGAGTGTGTGTGTGTGTGTGTGTGTGTGTGTATGCATGTGACAGTGCTGGGGTAGTGTGTGCACGGGTGGGGCAAAGTGGAAATGAAGGTTTTCCACAGGAACAAAGTGGATGTTACAGCCTTGGTGCTGCTGACCAGACAGCACATGTCATATCTGTGCGATCCATTCTGCACTGCAGTAAACATGAGCTCTTTACTTTGTTTTAGTAAAAAAACACCACTGAGGTACAATCAGGTGCGGGAAGACACGTAATGACACGCCAGGTGCTACATCCTCCTTCCCTGCCCACCCTCCAGCTCTCTGTGAGCGGTCGCGCGCGCGCGCGCGCGCGCACACACACACACACACACACACACACACACCTGAAAAATTAAATTCTTAGCCATTTCTGGCGGGAGTGGGAGCGCATTCGTGCCCTCATTAGAATAGCTACAAGGCCCAATTTCCTGTCACTTTGGCGGCACCCTGAGTGGGACGATGCCACCAAAACACCAATTATAAGCCAAGGCGCTGAGGAATGAAGCGGTATTATTGGGCCGCCAAGCGGACCATCTGCAGACTTCATCAAACGCTCAGCCCACAGCGTCCAGACGGGCTGAAGCGGATGCCCGGTTTAAGTTGCGATATCATGCAGAGCATATTGACCACCGCAAACAGTACACGGCCTCTGACTCTCTCACGCACTGATACATGCACACAAAGAGGGAAAGCAAGAGACACGCACAAGATATGATCCGAATTACGACTCAATTAAGAGCCACTGAGTCAAGGTCGTTTACAGCCGCAACATCCACAGCCTAAACGATACTTCTGCTTCTAGTTTTCCGTTCCAACGATAAAATTATAATTTATTGCAGATTAAGACGCTGTGTTATTTTTTTCTCTTCTCTGATTTTATTGTCATGCTGATAGCCATGCCTTAGTTTAACCAAACCTCGGGAGTGTTCAGCGGAGTAAACTCCAATTAGGACACCTGATTTATCTTTCTGTCTGTCCTCCACAGAGCGGTGACACTGCGCCGCTGTGGATTTTATCAGTACGCAGTAACCCAGCGGGATCCTGCTGTCTGATATATGTGAAAACTTTACAAAGATGCCCAGCTGTCTGACGTGTACTCACCATCAATAATAACGGTCTTCATGATTTAGATGGGGGTGAAATCCAGAGACTGTATAAAATCCAAGAATGAATCCCACGTATGTGGAGACAGGTAGGAAATCCACTAATTATTGCAATTTATGGGTTCTTGCAAATCCAGTGCAAGGTGGGAAAACGGGCAGACTAAAGCACCCCTGCACCCCTCAAACTTTAGCCGTAGGTCTTCCCGAGTGGGGAGCCACGTCTCCAGCTGCACCCTGGCTCAGTCATATGGACGAGGGATTCAAAAACAGTCAGCAATAAACATCCAATTTGGGATCTGTAGACTCGACGCACCAGTCGACACCTCCCCAAATATAGGACGCGCAAACAGCTCGGGAGAAGAGCTTGAAGTGTTAACGCAGAAGTGGAGAATCAGCGACACAGGCGAAACCCGAGTATTGAATCCATCTTTTGAAATCGCAGATCATATCCAGTGTGATCACTTGCCCCTCTGTATATTTCCCAAGTACACTCAAGAAGAAAAAAAAGTGTGTGGAATGAACACGGTTATCGGCCGCACTGGTGCGCACCAGTGTGCGTTTACCACGGAGGGGTGGAAAGGGAGGGCGGGGCAGCAAGGGGCGTTTGGCGGAAAGAGACGGAAAGAGGGGGAGAGAGAATTCGAAGATGAATGTTTTATGGGTCTGTATCACGCTGCAAAAAATATCCCTTCTAATTCTTAGTGTACTGCCTATTAATCATGACAAAAGAGAGGTTTCATGTCTGCGGCTATACATAGAAAATCCCGGACCAAAACAAAACTGAACTGAACAATTAATAATAATAATAATAATTTGAGATAACTGCTGTCGTTTCGTGATTGAAAGAGTGATTCTGATACTTAATGACTTATTCAGAGAGACATTTCTTGCAGTGCTAGGCTGTGCTCTAATGAATGTTTTATGTGCAGGGGTGGTGGGCTGCTGGTGGGTAGGAAGGTGACGTGAGGCGAATCTATTTGGATCGGACATGGCCAGGCACGCACATGCATACGAAAACACTCCCAGAAGACAGGCGGAGAGCCAGGCCTGCTGCTGGGACCCCAGCTTCCTCACGGGGACGGCACAGTGTGGCTGTCCTGCCGTCGTGGGCGTAGTTGTTAAAGCCGAGAGAAACCAAGATCTCGGATTTGCTCGGTTAAAGGAACCGTAAGAATAACATTTGTAATCATGACACTTACCTGAGACCCTTGAGTACCTGCTGGAAACGTTTTCCTTTTTATTTAGGAGGGTAACGGAAATAAGGGAGGGCGTATGGGGGCGGGGGTGGTGGTGAAAAAAACCCACTGAAAACTGATTCCTCATGTCATGATATTGTCCAGCGGACTCAGCAGTATAAATGTATTTTTGAATATATTGGATAATAACCTGTGTTTTCACGAACGGCTTGAACTACTGAACCGCAGATCTGCACTGTGTATGCAACGCTGATTGGCTCGAACACCAATTCACCCCGTCTTTGGCCTGCACCTTTGATGGGTTTAGCTGAGACCCTGGAGGATTGGAGTAGCAGCAGCGGGCTATTATCTATAGGTACCACACGCCCCCTACCGACAAACATAAAAAATGATTTTCAGCATCACATTAAGAGAAAGAGACGCCTCATCTCTAGCTGCTGTCTCCCACCTCGCCTTAGATACGGCGCAGAATCCAACTGAATGTAAGCACGGGCACAGAAATGACTGGATTTAAAGTAGGAGGTGCATTGTTTATATTTTTCTCCCTCCATAAGAAATTCTGGAATTAACATTGATGGTAACAAGTTTCCAAATTACACATACGGTGCTCAGATTTGTCCTTTGAAAAGCACTTTGATCTTGTCTGTATGTGCTACCAATCAACAGTCAAACACTTGCATACTACAGTATATAGTAGTACATAAAAGCCACAAGATTACCACAGGGAGCAGGTGAATGGAAACCACAGCCAGGTGGGTTGTTTAGCTGAGTGTAATGGAGGATGCAGCAGGCTAATCCCAAGCTTACAACTACCACCAATATTGAATCACGCTATCGGAATATGTATGTGAGCCACTAGCCTGGTATTTGCTCACAGTTGAGACCGGCAAGGCCAGATGGCCAGCAGAGACACAGTCCAAAGCCGCCTCAGCAGCCCGCTGAGAACCAGGTCACCCTGCCAGAAAGGAAGTGCTGTCACCTTTCACTGTCATCTCGGTCTCTCGTGCTTTATCCTAATGCATCCATGCGGACAAACACATGTTTGTGGATAATCCTTCCATGCACTTGTATGTTATGCATTTATGAGTCCTTGAGTGACTGTAACAATAACCTTTTTATGTGCTGTTTTATACACACACACACACACACACACACATTATATATATATATATATATATATATATATATATATATATATATATATATATATTACATACATAATATGATGAGCAAACTAAAAGTTGCATTTCCCAGCAAATTCACAGCAACAGGAATGGCAAGAATTGTGAGTGTGTGTTAAGTCTTAGAACCAAAACATCATTAAACAGATAAGAACATGAGTTGCATATAAAATGAGATCTTAATTATGTCGCAGCATATTGTGTTGACATGATCACAAAATCTGCCACAGCAAGACATTTCCATAGTATAATCCTACTCACCGTTATTTCCAGCAAAAAATATTAATTTGGTTCAACTGTTATGTCTCCTGGTGCTAGGAACTTAGAGGTGCGGTGCAAGTGATTATCATCACATCCCCTGCTCATTATACAACATGCACACTCACCACTGAGTCCTCAGCTAGCCCTGTTATAGTATATCACAATGATATGCACCAGCAAGTGAAAAGGACGCAGGTAAATTGTCGTGGGAGCTTTGAGGCTGGAGGCCTTGCACAACGAGTGACTGTAAATTAACTAAGGGTGGATCATTGCCATGCGAATGGGAGAAAAAGGAGATTGGGGATCTTTAATTCATGACAGTAATGAAATGAGTCAAGCTGTTGAGTCTCAAAGGCAGTGGATCCCTAGGCTGAGACTCTACTGTTCTTTTCATCCCAAGTCTGACAGATCAAAAGGAGAACAGGGGCATAAATGACTTCCTTTGGTAATAGGAAAGTTAGTTGTGTTCCACTGCCACAGGAACTACAGCAGGGCTGGTGTTAATCACAGTATATGGATGACAGCTAAAGCTTATTGCTTTTACACACTTTGGATTACAGAATGGACATAATTGAACATGAGCATAATTTGGGTGAGTTATGTTTGAGTTTGAAAAAGGTCATGGAGTTTCCCTAGCGCAGCCCGTCCATAAAGGATGGTTGACAGTGGCTTATACATCCCCCTGACTGACAGCACTTCCTTGTGTTTTCTACATTTCCAAACTATGGAAATATTCAACAATACTTAAAAAAGTGTAGGCGTTTTGCCTTCATGAAATATTTTGTATCATTTGCCCATTGCTGGTCTATATCTGAGCCGGAATAGTACATTTGTCACTTCAGGCAATAATGCTTTTAAAAAGTTCTCTAAACCAACAGCATAGGTTAGGAAGGATAAAAATGCTTGGATTTAATAATAAAAAAAAAGGGGGGTGGGAGTGTAAGGGGGGGTGAAGAAAGAGAAAATGTAAATCATCCTCAGGGTGAGAATCCCTGCTGGGCGACTTTCACAGTATGTCTGTAAATTATGATAGGTAAAGCCAGTCCAAGGCAGTTCTCTCTATTCAATTTTTTTAAACCAGTTGTTCAATAAGAGTTATTTTAATGGTCTCATGATCCTGAAATTGGTCAGTGGTGTATGTCACATTAAAAATACGCGTTTGAATTTTTAAAAAAAAGTCGTGTATGAAATTTATTATGAAGAATGTTCTTTTAAAGGCTGCTATTGAGAAATATATATATATATATATATATATATATATATATATATATATATATATATAATTTCCTCCCCAAAAAAACTACAATACATAAAAACAGAAATAGCAGTAGACACTAATATATCCCTTCCATGCATGAATTATGAGAACCTCAGTCAATATTTTTTTTCCTGAGAGTTTTTATTCCTCTTTAGACATGAAAAAACAAACAATGCATTTGAAATTTTGTTTATCAACCTATTTTTCATGGAGTTACAAACACGTCCACCAAGCTGGACGGCATGCGTTTGACTTTTGAACCAGAGAAATATGGATCCAACAAAACAATAACAGAAAATTATATTGCATCCTCAGATCGACTGTCACTACTGCTAGCACTGAATAATTCTCATCCTGTTAATTATATTCAAATAACAAAAACTATTTCCCATGTATGTTCCTGTGTATGGGACGATGCCAAAGCATCTACCGCCCTGGCTGATTTGCAACTACAACAACAAAACACAGGCATGCACAAGAGAACAGCTTTTCAATAGCTGTCCACTGCAGTGACCACTACACATGAAAGGGATGTAAAAACTAACTACAGGCATAACACGATGTAACTCCACTACATTAACCATTTTCTACAGTTGTGGCCCACACAGATACATTTGATCTTTTTCTTCTGAAAACAAACTAAATTATTTTTTAAGCATCATAAAACTGGAGGAAGCATCAAGTATTATATGACAGAACAATGTTCACGGAGTTTTTGTGCTACTAAAGAAAGAGACGATATCAGGGAAATCTATTTAGCAAATTAGCTAAAAACCCACAAACTAGAAAGCAGAAATAAAAGCTAAGGTAACTGGGGGATGGTAATATGAAAGAAATACAGACTCAATTCTTAAAATGTTGGGATGTGTGTGTGTGTGTGTGTGAAATTTAATTAAAAAAAAAACAGAATGCAATCATCTGTAATTGTCTGGGATCTATAGAAGCTTGTTTCTGCCACACAAAAAATAAAGTCATCCATAATGGAAAATTTCAAGTTATTTTCTTGAAATTTTGAGAAAATAAGTAAAAATTTCAAGTTGGGTATATCGAATATTTAAGTTAATAACTCAAAATTTTGACTTATTAACTTGAATTTTTGAGTTAGCTCTGCCAATCAGGAAGCTCGCTGAAGGTACGTCATTTCCTTGTTACCTGGAAGCAGGAGGCTGAAGGCATCAGCTGTCCAACAGTTCAACATGAATTCCTTTTACGAAGCTCTTATTCCCTCGAAGGCATCAGAGGTCAAAAACCTGAGGACAATTTGTTCATGTTTGCTACACACTGCTAGCTAACTGATGCTGTTGCTACCTGTGTGCGCGCGTTGACGTCATCTACTTCGGGGTAACAAGGAAATGACGTCTTTCACGGAGCTTCGTGATTCGCAGAGCTAACTTAGGCATCTCGAAATTTCAAGTAAGTAATTTCTTGAAATTTTGAGTTAATAACTCAAAATTTCTAGTTATGGATAGGAAAAGAAAAATTAAAGTAGTGGAAACAAGCTTCTATAGTGAACTGAGGAGACCAGATGAAGGATTTTTGGGAGAGGAATGTTGTCCCGTTCGTGTCTGATATAGGACTCTAGCTGCTCAGTGGTTCTGGATCTTCTCCGTTGTATTTTTGGTTTCATCGTGAGCCAAAAACACTTGTACTACACAGCCATACTGTTGTAATAGATGCAGTATGTGGTTCAGCATTGTCTTGCTGAAATTTACGAGACCTTCCCTGATCTGCACGGGAGCATATGTTGATCTAAAGCCTGTATATACTTTTCAGAATTGATGGTGCCCTTCTAGATGGGCACTAATACTGTCATGGAATGGTTGTGTGGCAAGCAGAGTAGGACCCAAATGCAGGACTTGGAGGACAAGGAGTAGACTTAAACCTAGCTTTTATTCACAGGGAGAAATACTAAATATAAACAGGGCTGGACTGGAGCCAGACATGCATTAACTGGGAATCTAGAAAACAACATGGGAAACCACAGAGCCGGGGAAGCCAAAGACGAGGACATGACAAGGAACTGAGAAGGGCACAGACAATCCACACATGAGGTAATCAGGGAGAGTGGAGACAGCAGGGGAGAACAGGCGAACTGAAACTAAGGAGACATGGGAAGCAAAACTGAATACAAAGCACACGATACAAGGGACTTTCAAAGTAAAAGAGGAAGTGAGTAAAGCTGTAACCTGCATTTGTGGATGGCACAGTGAACTCTGTTTACAGACAGTGATTTCCGGAAGTGTTCCTGAGACCATGCACCCGATACTGATTTTCAGCTTTGCCACTTGCGCACAGAGATTTCTCCAGACTCTCTGAACCTTATGATATTATGTACTGTAGCTGGCATGATATTCAGTGTAAGCACAATTTTACATTGAGTAACATTATTCAAAAATTTGTAGATGCAGTGTTTTTGCAGATTGGTGAAGCTCATCTTTACTTCTGAGAAACTCTGCCTCTTTTTATGCGCAAACATATTACTGACTTGTTGCCAATTAACCTAATTAGCTGCAAAATGGGATTGGAAGCCTGCACATCTGGAAGGGCATCATCAGTACTGAGAAGTGCATACAGCTGCCTCTCTTTAGTATCACTTACTTTTCCAGCCTTTTGTTGCTCTCTCACAGCCTTTTTTGAAGTGTGTAGCTGGAATAAAATCCAAAATTAGCAAAATAGCTTTAATTAAATGTCTCAATTTAAACATTATGTGTTTGTTTTTAAGACTTTTTTTGGGGCCCTTTTGCCTTTATTAGAGAGTGTATAGTGAAGAGAGACAGGAGAGCAGGAGAGAGATACTGTGTAGGAGGAAGACACGCAGGAAAGGTCGGACGCCCGCACCGCAGGCATGTAGCATACATGGTCGCCTGCTCATCCACTGAGCCACCCCGGCGCCCTTTTCTGCGTTCTACTGTAAATAAAATATGGGTTTATGAGATTTCCAAATCACTGCATCCTGTTTTTATTTACATTTAAAAACAGCATCCCAGTTTTGGGGGGAATTGGATTTGTACATGTGTAGACTGCATCCCCAGCTGCTCAGAGCTAAAACAGCTGTCTGAGACGCTATGACAAATATTGTTATATATTGTGTGTACAGTGCACATATGCTTGCTTAAGCAATGGCTGTTCATTACTACAAATAAAGTATGTTTAAAGATAAGCTTGTACAGGGTTCTTGTATGTACATATATGCATGTATTATACTAAAATATCAAAAGATAGTCAGCAGTAATGCGCTGTGTATATTATACATGACTGCTGGACAGTAGGCCCAGGTGCTAGACACCACCACTGAAATTAACTGTAATCAATTTTATTACCACTACTACATAATTATGTCTGTTTTGCAGTGTTAAGTGAATCACTCCGAGAATGCCGTTAATTCTGTGATCCTCGTGCTGATGAGGCATGTTTGAATTGAAATTGCCCTTGAGGAGGAGAATTCAATCACAGCAGTGTATTCCCTCGCTCGTGCCATTAGACACTGCGCCGCCCATTTCTTATTTTTATGTTTTTGCTTTTCTCTTCTTTTCTTCTCCAAACTTGCAGGACAAAGAGTTTGTTCTGCTCCCCCTGCTCTTGCTCATTAGGCCTTGGAGTCAGATATTAATTCTGGCCCGAGTGAAAACCCCGTTGCCATTAAGATCGAGTGACAGCTCATTTTCTTTGGTAGCCTGTAGAAGACAATAGCAGTGATGGAACTGTTTTTTCTCTTCTCTTCTCCCCCCCAGTCTATAACCTCATTAACTCATTGGAATAAAGACAATGTAGAGTTGTTTACATTAAGCTGTAATTATACAGATTCACTCACTTTCTCCCTCTCTGCCACCCTCTCTCTTCTCTTTCCATTTTCAGTTTTAATTAGATTCTCCTCTCCTCAAACACTGACAATTTAGACATGCTTTTGACTTGTGAATTAAGCAGCCACCAGCTCATCACTTCCTGTATTATTTGAGTGTCACGTGTGAGAAGGGCTCCATGCAAACATGCCATGTGTCTTTTCACTAGTCATATATTACTTGGCTTGACAAGGCTACATTCCTTGAGACCGTGAGTGTGTTGGGAAAGGACAAGAATGTGGAAATTTATTCTCCTGCAACTTCACCTGCTTTGTTGCGTGACCTTGATTTTCTCTCTTTTTCAACTGATAGCCAGAAAGGGAGGGAGGAAGAACGAGGATAGAGAGACAGAAAGAAAAAGTGATGCTTGGATGAACACAGACTTGGTGCATCGCTCTCATGTGAATTTGATCTTGTCTACTTGGTGACATGAGCACAGATAGCAGATGTAAGCCATGCATATCTCTCTCTCTCTCTCTCTCTCTCTCTCTCTCTCTCTCTCTCTCTCTCTCTCTCTCTCTCTCTCTCTCTCTCTCTCTCTCTCTCTCTCTCTCTCTCTCTCTCTCTCTCTCTCTCTCTCTCTCTCTCTCTCTCTCTCTCTCTCTCTCTCTCTCTCTCTCTCTCTCATACATACATACAAACATTTTTTTTTCAATTCAATTTTATTTATATAGCGCCAAATCACAACAGCCGCCTAAAGGTGCTTTATATTCTAAGGGAAAGAGCCTACACTAATTACAGAGAAAGCCCAACAGTCAAAACGACCCCCTATGAGCAAGCACTTGGCGACAGTGGGAAGGAGACACTTTTTTTTTTTTAACAGGAAGAAACCTCCAGCAGAACCAGGCTCAGGGAGGGGCAGTCATCTGCTGTAACTGGTTGGGGGTGAGGGGAGGGAGACGGGACAAAAGACAGACTGTGGAAGAGAGCCAGATTAATAATAACTAATGATTAAATGCAGTGTGGAGTATAAACAGAGTGAAGAGACACTCAGTGCATCATGGGAATCCCCCCCCCCAAGCAGCCTAGGCCTATAGCAGCATAACTAAGGGGTGGTTCAGGGTCATCTGATCCAGCCCTAACTATAAGCTTGATCAAAAAGGAAAGTTTTAAGCCTAATTTTGAAAATAGAGAGGGTGTCTGTCTCCTGAATCCAAGCTGGGAGCTGGTTCCACAGATGAGGGGCCTGAAAGCTGAAGGCTCTGCCTCCCATTCTACTCTGAAGTATCCTAGGAACCACAAGTAAGCCCGCAGTCTGTAGCAAAAGTGCTCTACTGGTACTATGAGGTCTTTGAGATAAGATGGGGCCTGATTATTCAAGACCTTGTATGTAAGAAGAAGGATTTTAAATTCTATCCTAGATTTAACAGGGAGCCAATGAAGAGAAGCCAATATGGGAGAAATCTGCTCTCTCTTTCTAGTCCCTGTCAGTACTCTAGCTGCAGCATTTTGGATCAGCTGAAGGCTTTCCAGGGAGCTTTTAGGACAGCCTGATAATAATGAATTACAATATTCCAGCCTAGAAGCAATAAATGCATGAATTAGCTTTTCTGTATCACTCTGAGACAGGATGTTTCTAATTTTATAAATATTGCACAAATGCAAAAAATCGGTCCTACATATTTGTTTAATATGTGCATTGAAGGACATATTCATATCACAGAGTAATTTAGGGAATAAAAATCTAGTTTATTAGTCATTTATTATTTTTTAGCTCTTCTGGCCAAAAGACTGTTGACCTTATGCCAGGCGTCCGTGGTCCATTCTTCATCCACAATTCACAAGAATCACTACTTCTCCTACAGTTTTTGCACACACAATCACCCAATGGAGCATCACCTAAATTGTGCTCAAGGTCAAAGGTCATATTTGTGAGTTGTGATGGACTGTGTGCCAGATGAGCTACTGTGTCATTTACATTCTGCTTTTGTTTGTTTTGTTGATGACTTTATTTCTCATGAATGAAAGCAATTTTAGTTTTTGTCTGTCTTAATTTTAAATTAAGAAAGCTAAACCTGTGGGTAAAGTCTGACTTGTTTTTGCCTGATTGAGAGCGGCTGTTGTGTATTTGTGTTTTGACACAGTAAGAAGACGAGGTGAAAAACGTGGCGTCTGAGATCGATGCACAGCTCTGATGCAGCACAACACACAACAGGGGTTCTTGTGTTTTCCCCAGAAAAAACACCAGTCTGTGTTTTAATAAAGAGACACTTTAACATTTCAGCTATGTGCATCTATGTTAGTGACATGCTTAACTATGCTATATTGTGCAATATTACATTTATTTAAGCTACATTGGTTAGTAGCTATATAGGTTTCTAATGTGCACCTGTATTGGTTTGGTCACACTGGTTTTGCTATGAACATGGTGAGAATTTCAAGTGAAGTAGATTAGAGCTTGTTGAGCTTACAGAATGCTTTTGCACCATAGCTCCTCTTCCAGAAGCTCCTTTTAGGCTGTTGCAAGAAAAACGGTGCACAAATTAATGCATGCACAAACAAAAACATGTGCGGAAGTTTTCCCTGGATGACCACGAGATCAAACTTAGATTAGTGTTTATGTTTTTCTATAGAAGCATTCACAGAAAGTCAGACTGATTTTCAGCAATACACTTATTTAGTAAGACAATCAACTATTGTCATTAAGGACATCAGTCAAATTTGAAGTGTTGCAGTCAGTATTGTAAATAAGTGGTCAGTACATAATGCACAGAGCAGTGACATCATTAAATATATTTGTCACTTAATCTTTTTTCCTCTATTTTTTCTTTTTTTATTATTTGATTATTTTGATTTTGACAGCTATTAGGATCATTATAATAGAACTAAATGTCTCAGGAAACCGGCCAGTACTCACTTATTTTTTTGATTGCCTGTTTGTTTTTTTTTAATATTATTATTATTCCTGGTATTTGTAGTAATTTAAACTGTTGTGATAACATTTTTTATAATGAATTTCTATACATTATTTTTTGGTTTGGTGTATTTAATATTAACTGCTGAATTAAAACAAAATGTGTTTTTAAAGAAAAACCACTTTATTTGACCTTGACTGTGTTTTTGTTAAAGAATTGTGTCTTCATTGTGAGAAATAGACAAAGTCTGAGTGTGTTTACTGTATAATTGTTTAAATAATGGGACTTTCTCACCCCTTGGTTTCCATGTTTGTCTTTTTTTCCCTCTTAGAATCTGTATTTTGGGTACAGAATCATTTTCCACTCCTCTCAGTTACAATCAGAAGTGTTACTGATTGTTTCTTTTCTTTTTTTGCCAAAGGAGCATCATCAGTGCATCAGTACTGGCATGAACCACGAGTGAGTTTGAATGTGTCTCTTCCTGTCTCGTACACACCGACTCCAGTCAAATAAAAACAAATGAAATAGGCCAAATTTGTCTTGTTGTTGGGCTTTTGGCACAAACTTTTCTCAGAGATTGCTCACTGTAGTGCTAATGAAATTTACACTGAAGATTTTATGAACTCATTTGTTCTCAGGGATTTTACACCAGCACGGAGAACAGGTCATAAACGCAAACCTTGAATACTCCCAGAATTTTCATTAGGGGTGATGCTGTATTTCAGCTCATTTTCTCCTGACATGATAAAGAACCCCTTTAACACCACACGTTGAGCTGCCATCTAGCTTAATGGCCTTCATCTCTGCTTTGTGTTCTGCTTTTTGCCAGTGTCTACCCAGCTCTTAATAGCATCACCACGGATGGGTTAAAAATCACAAAGGTTTTCGTTTCCATGGACATGGGTTAAGACTAATCCAACATTAGATTCTTTGTCCAGCAATTCAATTTCATTTATATAGAGCCAAATCAGAAACAGTCGCCTCAAGGCACTTTATATTGTAAAGTTAAGACCCTACAATAAATACAGAGAAAACCCAACAATTAAAACAACCCCCCCATGTGCAAGCACTTGGCAACAGTGGGAAGGAAAAACTTTCTTTTAACAGGAAGAAACCTCCAGATCCAGGCTCATGGAGGGGCAGTCATCTGCTGCAACCGGTTGGGGGTGAGGGGAGTGAGACAGGACAAAAGGCAGATAGACAAATCTTCCTTTTTTTTGTTTTAATCTCTAACTATGACCGGAACCCAACTGAAAGTATTGTTGGGCCACCAGAACAGCTTCAATGCTTTAGGGTATTTGTTCCTATACTGTAGACTTTCCATGATGGTGGGTAGAGAGCACTGTCCAAACTACAGAAGAAGAAGCAGAAGCTACTTTTGGCTGCTCCCTTGTCAAAAGGTGTCACCACAGCAGGTAGCTCCACACGCACTTCCTGACACAACCCCAAAGGGAATTTGTGTCTCTAGCTGGAATCAAACCAGTATCCGTTCACCATACTGTAAACCACCACAGTATGGCACCACTGGCACTGTCCCATAGGTGTTCACTTAGACTAATATTGGCTGCAAAGACCCATATCATACTACAGTCAGACCAGAGAAAACAGTGGCATGACCAAAGCTTTGTGACAGCGTGCAATGAACTTGTGATCTTATCTCGAAATGGCTGCTGTGAAGTTGGGGGACCAGGTCTGTGACCACTGGCAGTCAGCTGCTGTCTTCAAAGTGACTTTATTGTGTCAAAACGACAATAAGATGGAATCAGTCTGCTATCAGTTAATGAATGAATGGAGTCAATTTGACAATTACATGCAATCTCTGATAATACAACAATTAACTGATTAATGGGTGAACATCACAAATCTGTCACCGTCTACGCAGAAATTCAGATTAAATAGAAATTAACATTAAGTACTTAAATTCAGAGACCAGCCAGAATCTCACAAATTTGAATCAAATCAATGCACAAATAGTTGCCGCGGGATGGCAATTTAACTGCAAAACGGCACAGGCAATCTGCAACTTTGCTTTTATATGGGAGCACAACCAGAATACAACCCACTGGCGACCAGCTGAGTCAAGTCTTCTATTGTAAACAGACGCGTCGCAGTGCAGACTGACTCTTGATTGTAGTGCTTTGGCAAGTTGTCTACATTTATGAATAAAATGGCAACTATTTACAAACCCTCACCGATCTGTGTGAGAGTGACTGCACTCAGTCAGACTGCAATTATTCGGAGACAGGTTGTGTGCCCGCAGGTGGCCTGTGCGGTCACCTTACAATCAAAAGTGGTCACCCAGAGGTTGAGGACGTTGAGTGCTCCTTTAGTTTGTCACCTGCTCATATGTCCACTGTGTATAGTGAGTGTGTGTATGTGTGTGTGTATAAATGTGGGATGAAAGAAAACACACACTCTTATAGAGGGACGATGCACATCCAGCACCTTTGAAAAGTTGAAAAGGCAGAGTTTAAAATGTTGCAGCGGGGGGAATGAGGATATATTTTCTGGAGGGTAAGTCTTCCAGATGTTTGGGCATCGCGCACCCCGTTCTTGAAGCACACATGAGAGATGCAGGAAGGCACCAGTAGGAAGGCGCATCTACAACGATCCACTTAAGTGGTGGGAAGAGAGAGGAACACTATGGGACTGTGGAAATCTGGATCAGCCTTACATATGGAATGCAGGATGTACCCTCAGACTTTGGGCGCCACAAGGTTAAGTACCTGTGCCACAGAAAATGAGCCAATACTCACAGTAGTAGGTCCCTTTTGGACAGCCACAGCTTCCACCCTTGTAAATAAATGTGGCTCGTTAATGGAGGCTGGCAAGCCTCTCACGCTAGAGCCATCCTGGCACAGCATCGTGTGCAATTCTACTTCCACATATGATCAGGACAGTGATTCCCAAAGTGTGGGCCGTGAAGGTACTGCATGTGGGCTGCAGTAATAACAGAAATTCAGTTTGAAATTATTCACAAGTATGTACAGTTATATATTTATATAAATGTATTTATTTATATGAAAAGTGAATTGAAAATGGTAGCAGGAAGTGGTTTGTTTGTGATATTACTCATTACCCTGACCTAAATCTACTTCTCTTAGATTGATGTTTGTGTCCCAGTGACAGGTGGGTCACATATTGGCATTAGCACTTCACATATGACTGAGTAGTATTAGCAATTCATGGCTAACAGCCTGTGTTGTTTATGTTTTTGTGAATAAAAATTTAAAGGAAATACATCACTTTCTCTTATATTTTGATGAGATTAGGTGGGGCCCCATGGGATTTTCTGGTGTTTAAGGGGGCCGCAGCACTCTTGACTTTGGGATTGGCTGGATTAGGGCAGGGTGCCTTTCAGACCATGCTCCTGGCAGAGGAACACAGGTGTCTGATAACCATAGCGGCAGTAACTGCGATACACCTTATGCAGAGCTGAACAGAGTGGGCCGACTCCTTCCGTTGCAAGTGTGTGGAGTATGAGTCTGGGAGACAAAACACCACGAAGTAGCTTCAGTTCCCAGTTTTCCCTCTCAGTCTGACCATCAGTCTGTGAGTGTAGGCACTGATGGGAGAACAGAAGGCCCTTCACAGAGAAAAATAAGAGATGAACTAAAGCCCAACGCATTACAATGGCCATGGAGGGGCAGGCCGTGGAGTCAGAACACCTCTTCAGACCAGTTCTTCAGCTACATCTTTACTTGAGTGGAGTATAGAATAAATTGAGTGAAATTAGACAACCCATCATTTACTATAAAGCTGATCAAAAAGAGTGATGTGCGATCTTCTTCAGAAGAGAAAAGGTGAGGGGTGTCAGTATGCCAGTGTTGGGCTGGATGGATCACTTCTTTCCTCCTCAGACTGGGTGGGCTGTGACAAACTCTCTAGTGTCCTGCTCCATTGTCAGCCACCAGGAAAGAGTGCACAAGGTATTCTAGGGTGGCAGCCCTCCTCCAATGATCCAGTGCACTTGGTTAGGTAATACTTTAGTGATCAGGGAAATAGGCCCCAGGTATCTGTTAGTATTTAAGGACTAAGCAATCTACAAGAACCATTAGGAAGTGTAATAACTGTACACCAGTTTTTACCACTGCTGTTCTGCAAGGAGTTAAAAAGTGAATGTCCACCATTTAAACTTTAAATGCAGATAGGATACTTTTAAGCACTTTCACCAGGGCAGAGCATACAGTGCAATGAAATGATCTCATCATTAACTAACTGATCAATCCTAGGCTAATGCTGCTTTCTAAATACCCCGTGGCGTATGCCCAGGTCTACAGTGTATTTCCCTTCTGCCCACTCCCAAATTAACCCAAATAGTGAAGCAGCGACTTGGTACAAAGTCGTTCACCTCCATTCAGGAGGCTCATACATGCTGACTTCACTCTGGAACTTTCCATGCAAGTCCAGTAGGGGCTATAATCATTTTCATTACATTGATTACATTTATTATTCAGTTTAAACATAACTTTATTTCAGCTTGATTTGTCATTGACATAATCAGATGTGATAACATGTTAGAAGTTAACTTGATCACATGTGGCGGATGTTGAGCCGCGGGATCTCACGCCTCTTTCAGGCGGGTTGAGGTATGAGTTATTAGAGGTTATCAGATGTTGCTGCACCCCGGCTGCCATAAAAGTTTGAAAATCTAACGCCCTACTATGGCTGCTTCCAACTCTGGGAGTGGGATCAATCTGTCACTGGCAGGACTTTGACAGGATCCATCCTTACCCCACCTTTATCAAACGTAACCTTTTGGGAAGCCAGAGTGGGTGTGAAATTGGCACTTTTCTGCCTTCAGAACTACCAGCTCTCCATGAGATGTTGGGGGACTTGGAAAACATGCAGGTCACGGATCTCAGAGGTAACAACTTTTTGACACAAAGGCAGTCAATAATGTAAACGTGTTCACAGCAGCAGCCCACAGAAGACAGCTCTTCCCATGGAAGGCAGAAAACACAGTCGCATTGCTAGTAAAGAAATGCTTGACTCTATAACACTCACTCAGAGCTCTTGGAGGTTAAACAAAGGCAAATTAACATGTTAGCATGCTAGTATTTGCTAATTAGTACCGATATACAGGTGAAGCTGATGGAAGTGTCATAAATTTTGCAGGTGAATCTAAGGGGTGGGAGACTGTGAATTGATGATTTCATTATTGGAAAAGTCAGAGATAACAAAAATCGCTACAATTATCATAAATATCCGTATTAAATCTTATGGCAAGATTTGAGGCGTTTCACTCAGTGATTCAGTTGAACGGCTCACCAAATGATATAGTAGCTGGAAATGAAATTCACCTCGTGGGCATGCTTGAGAAAACTGAAAATGCGGTGTCCAAAGTGGAAGCTCCTCTTTTTACAGCAGGAGGACAATTAGATGTTCTGTTTGATCACTGGAACCAGTCGCGAATGTGCACGAGCACGTACGGTGCAGCGGCTCTTACTGGAAACTTTCTCTCAGGCTGACTTGTTCAGCATATTTTATTCATAAAGGACAAAGATTTATTCTCTCTCATATATAGCAGTGTGGGGTCACTGCGTACAACCTACTCAGACACCCTTGAGCTGAAATGCATGTCTTCTGTGTTGCCTTTTGTTTTAGTGTGTAACAGCCACGCAGCAGAACAATTTGTCCCGACTCGGCCTGAAAAGCAACAACTCGGTCTTGCATATAGATGCCACATCGCGCTCCTTTGGGTTCCGAGTAGATACAGGTTGGATTAAAAAGATCTACAAAGTCAGCTGAAACGCACCGACAAGCTTATTTTTTAAGTCCCTCTCATTCCTGATTATTTAGATATCTAATATGATCGCCGTGCTAGATAAAGTCAATTACACACGGCTCTAATTCGAATTAAGCAGTTTGCCTAATTTCCCCCACCAAAATCTCCGCTGCCAACCTCAGGCCAGCTGCTTCCTGCTTCCACTGGACACGAGCTGTCCTGAACCTGAATAACTGATCGTGATGTGTGATGGAGTTATGGCATAAATGTGTAAATCTCACTGTGAATCTACCACAGCTGGAATACAGGAGACGGGTAAGACGCAATGGTTAACTCACTTCCACATCAAAGTTTTAAGGGACTCTCAGATTTGCCACTAAATTCTGAGCTGTTTCGGAGCGTCTGTTGTTCACAAGCTGGGATGCCGTTGTGTGAATCAGATTGGATTAGGACCTTAATCTTCTTCCTCCCCCCCCCCCTCTGTCTTCTCTCTCATTGTATTAGTCTCAAGAAAAGCATCGCAAGGACTACAGTGATGCAGTGCTTATCCCAGCACAATCAGATTTCATGTATTTCTCAAGACAATTACCAACCGAAGTCATTTCTTTTCAGTAAATGCAACACAGTGTAAGTTATTTCAGTACGCTTTATCAGCTCAAGATCTTTCACTCCATCTCAGTCGAAAATTAAAATTTAAGTTTATGATGTGAAATCATATGATGAGATCTTTTTACTCCACAGATATAGACAGATGTGGTATCATAGCACAGCATCAGGAGGATGTGGCACACATGCACTGCACAGTGACAGACCTAGATTGATGGCCTGATGTCCAATGTGACGTGTTCCAGTTTAAATCTGGTCTGCTTGTAAATCTTTCACAATAATAGTTTCCTGTGAGATATTGAGAGTTTATGAAAGAGTATAATCAATCTCGCATAGAGTCGAGATCATTTTTCTTTAAGCTTAAAGATAAGACGTAAGCGTTAAGATTGCAGCCCCATGGCCAGCGAAAGAATGACCCTTGTACAACGATTAACCTAAAAAAAAACAAAAAACATGCTGTATTTCTCTGATTGTCTGTAATCTGCCAGTCTAGTCTGAACTATTAAATTCCTTCGGAAATCTTCTCTTCCTGTCGAAGATAAATAAATAAATCAAACAAAAGCCTCTTACCAGAACATATAAATATACATATTTTCCCACAGAAATACTGTGCAGAGCTTCCTTATCCATTTCACAGGTACTCTGTCCAAATGAATTTCAGATAAGGCAGTCAATTTCATTTGAAGGAACTTGCACATGTACAAGGAGCTTCAAAGTAGCCCTCAGCAGGAAGCGAAGGAGGACGCCGGGTAGCCCCGAGCACGGCAAGACGCATCTGCCTATTTTCCCAGGTCTGCCTATAAAATTGATAGAAAAATCACAAGGGGTTCAGCCTGAGGAATCTCTATTTAGATATCCAAGAAATTGCACACTCTAACAATGGGGTGAAGTCAGGATATTTTTTACAGAAGAGATCTGGAATCTTAGCGACTCCATTTGACATTTTACAACAGACATATGGTTTTCACTTTTTACTTTTAGGACAATACAATAAACCATACAGTAGTCTAAGTAAAATCGTGTCACTGACATGATCTCTGAAGGAGTAACTGGGTTTCTAATCTTCTGAAAAAAGAGCACCAGTGAGCTTCGTGTTTGCTGCCTGTTACGGCCGATGCAGATTGCAACTCACAGGAGTTTGCATAGACAACTTTAGTGCAGTAATATGTTACTCTTCCTCTGTGTCAGAATCATGACAAAACACCTCGCATGTCGATATGTTAAACTCATCACGCCCCACGATCACAGGCTTTCACCATTTACAGAGTCGCGCCCGCCCACAGGAAACCGTCATTTCTTAGCATTTTTATACGTTGGTAGAAAATTCCTCTCAGCATCGTGACTTAGTAAAATCAATATGAATCAAATCAACTCAGTGGGCGAGTACGTACCTGTAATAACGGATGTCGTCCTCAGCAAAAACAAACTAAGGGATTATTGGTTCGTTGATGTTTGCTAAACATGACGAGCTCAAAGGTCTGACTTGTTCCCCGCTGAGCAGAAAATCTGGACTACTGTCTTGATATAATCCCACGGCTAACAGCTCTCACTTTGTCTCTCTGTAAGCCTATGGCCCTGGGCTAGCTGCTATGTCTGCAAAAGGTCAGCACGAACACTCTGCGCTCATAAAGACAGGCCAATTAACACACCCACACTCGGAAAGAGCCATTACTTATTCAGGATCCCTCCTTGGGATGAGAATTGGAATGAGGGAGGAGGTAGGGAGGATGTAGGAAGAGATGAAGGAGATCAATGGAAATGTGGAGTTTAATTACCCTCATCTCGGCAGGCCATCTTCACAGGACTAAATCCTTGGCAGGAGCTGGTGAAAACAGGCCGGCGGCACCCGTGGCCGGTAACTGTGTTTCTGACACGTTTCTCTATTCACAGTGGTGTTGTGTTTAACAGCACTTAGATCAGGTTGAGAGCAGCCCTACTTGACGAGGCCGACATGCTTCATGATGAATAATGAAAGTAATGTTTTCGTCAAATCCTTTAATTGGGTTAAAGGGGAGAAGCACTGCATGGAGTTGGAGAAACCTCTCTCCGTGTCACGATGTAATTGAGCGTCCTCTGCAGATAAGTTTCCAGTCACGATGGACTTAAAACATCCCTAAAACCAATTGTGTTAGCCCGGCTCGAGGATAAACACTTAGTTTCACACCAAGTGAAGGAAATGTGATTAAGTCCCTACATCTACACGTCCAGCGATAAACATCGTTAGATGGAAACCTCCTCGTCTAATTTGTTGTGATGTGCCTGTGATGTCATGATTGGATGTGCTCCTCTAAATGAGAGAGAGGCAATTCCAGCTGGTTCAGAGAAACACTTTGATTAATCATGCTATGTTGTTGACTGCAATTATGCTGTGATAATGAAAGGGGTTATTTCTGGTGTGATTCACACCAGCTGAACAGGGTGGTGTACAGCTTCAAAGTGGTCATGCATACAATAACACAACACTGACGTTACGGCATTAAATCCTTTGGACTGAACCACATGCAGGACGATTGCTACTCACAGCATGTGTTTTCATGAGAGAAATGTTTTGGAGAATGCCTTAATGTATACACCTTTATGTAAGATAATAGCTGTATTCATATGAGCACTGATATTATGCAACATGGCAGTTCCATCTCTCCTTTTTTTTTTGAAATTTTTACACACGGAGGAGGCATATTTCCATTTGATCGTTAAGGCTAGTAAACAGCAGTCTCAGGTTTGTGATCTGTTTTCATCAGATCAAAGAACGCTGCACAAACGGAACAACTAGAATATCTGAATACGTGTTTGTGAATGAACGTGAATCATCTTCCTTTCACTGAGTTTCATTTCTACAACATGATGCAGCTGCCTAGGCAGGCAGGAATTTCTGCTCTTAAAGTGGAGCATTTTAACTTTTAATGAATTAATTATGAGGGAATATAAGGTAAACTTCTGAATTGGTAATATTTAGGAAGTTTTTATCAGGCTGACAACTTTAATTGATGTTGCAATTGCTGCTTTCTTTAATGAACTCTCTTTATTGAAATGTTCAAATAAAGTTTTGGTTGAAATCTAAAAGCTGCTTTGGACAAACTGAACCTTTTTTTTTTTTTAAACTCTATCTTAAAAGTTGACTTTGGTACATCACAGGAAATCCGAGCAAGCAAACGCAGCTTTTTATTACCCTTTCATTAAAATACATCAGCACAGCTTAATCCTTAAAAAATGAACTGCTTTAGAGAACGGGTGGAAATAGCTGTCAGATTTTTTCGCCTGATTGACTGAGTAAATGCATTCGTCAAATCTCTGAACATTTGCTTATGATGGACAAACATTTCACGATCCTCGAGAAGAAAAATGAAGCAGGCGATGTAAGTGGGAGGGCAGGTTCGCCTTTGACCACTACCACTGCTGCACTAATGCATGCATTAGTCAATACACTCAGACCCAATTACACAGTGGGCTCCTTCTTGAACACAGCAAATTTAATTTCTTTGGCATTTTAAATGCATTTCATACAACTGACATACAGTATAGGCTTTAAATATGCGAGTGCGTAATGTGTGTCTTCATGCAGTCACCTATTAAGTTTATTTGCCGTGTAAACATCTGAGAGTACTTTATGTCTTACAGTAAGTGTTGCAGCTTTCCAAGCAGCTCACCTGCACCGTGCAGCGATCGAGGTGAGAGTCGATGTTAAACAATTTCATTTTTCCATTCCACATCAAATACGGGTTAATAGGAAGCCTGGAATATTTTTGGAGTTAGGAGAATATAGCTACACATCATAGTTTCGTGTTTTTGTGCTTCTATGTCGGTGACAGCTGTAATTCGGACGTCCGTCTGTCCTGTTCTCATGGATGCAGGAGCCTTTGAATGTGAGGAAATTAGTTTTGATTTGGCACAAATGTTTACTTGGAGTCAAGGGTAAACTGACTCTAAAGGTTAAAGTTCAAGGTCACCGTGACTTTTCAGAACATGTTTTATTTCAACAATGCATATTCAAATTGCTAAATTCCACACAAATGTATATTATGATAAAAGAAAATAAAAACTTACAGTGTCACATCTCTGTGACATCACAATATTCAGCAAAGGAAAAAAAGAATAAATACTGTGGCAATTTTTTTTTTAAAGAATAAGGACTCTGTCTATGATGACTTATTTGGGTGCCTATTAATTAACATTTTTACAACATATGAGTCTGGATTGACAGAGATATAAAATTTATGTTCCAATTATGGTTGTTAAATAAAATGCATTTGTGTAGAGAAGATTAATAACTAATTATTAAATGGAGAGTGGAGTATAAACACATAGAGAGTAAAAAGAGGGGAGTGAATACAATACAAAGCACCTTGAGGCAACTGTTTGTTGTGATTTAGGGCTACATAAATAAGCAAAGTGCTCTATTGGGTGATACGGTACTATGAGGTCTTTGAGATAAGATGGGGCCTGATTATTCAAGACCTTGTATGTTAGGAGAAGGATTTTAAATTCTACTCTAGATTTAACAGGGAGCCAATGAAGAGAAGCCAATATGGGAGAAATCTGCTCTCTCTTTCTAGTCCCTGTCAGTACTCTAGCTGCAGCATTTTGGATCAGCTGAAGGCTTTTCAGGGAGCTTTTAGGACAGCCTGATAATAATGAATTACAGTAGTCCAGCCTAGAAGTAATAAATGCATGAATTAGCTTTTCAGCATCAGTCTGAGACAGGATGTTTCTAATTTTAGAAATATTGTGCAATGCAAGAAAGGAGTCCTACATATTTGTTTAATATGTGCATTGAAGGACACATACTGGTAGCACATACTGTTTAGCTTCTGAGATCAGGCGAGACTGGGCATGCTCAGGGTGGTATGGCTGTAAGTCCACACCTGTGACAGTTTAATACAAACTTATGCAAATACTCAAATCCAGCAGTCAGAGGTGAGGGAACATACTTGGTTATACATTTCTTAATAACTGACTGGTACATTTGAGGCACACGCATTTGCTGGCAACCATTGTTTGTTTTTGTTGTTTCTTTCACCACCCAGATATGGCCTATATATTGAAGAGTGAGGTGGCAGGCTTCAAGTTTTAAACTTGCTTCTCTGTCCTCCGCCTAACAGGTGACATGTTTACTTTTTAAATTATGTCCGGTTATTGAACCCTACATTGTTAACTGTGATCGTGGGTGCCTTGATAAAAAAAAATGTGCCGGACAAAATCAATGTAACGATAAAAACATGAGTGACAGGTCTGAGGTCATATCCGCTGTTAAGTTTGAGGGAATACAAAGTTCCCAGCAATGTGACACTGCTTACTGACTGAAACTTTTAGATTTCTGGTCTAAGAAGCTCACATACTTTCCAGTGTCCAGCCTGTCTATTTTTTTTTTTCAATACTCAACAAAGCAATGTGCATTAGTGCACCATATCCATTGAATTAAAGTGGCTACTGTGTTCTTTAGACCTAGCAAGTGGGTGTTAGTCATTAGTCACTGCTGGGGTTGCTGTTGATTTTCTCTCTGTGTGGGTAGAGCATGTATATTATGAGATTACTGCAGTGATCCTCACATCCTTACAGTTATAATTAATACAGGACTGCAGGTTGGCTGAGCGCTTGCTGGATTTTAGCCCATAAAAACTCTTTAATGTACCCTTGAACAACGATGCTTTGTTGTGCCTCTTCTTTTTCTGATAAGCCTTGTGGCATTTTATGTCTTAATGTCTTAAAAGAAAAGACGAAGACTTCTGGACACTATCAAGGTGTTGCAGAAGATGTGTTTTAGTCATAGACTGTGACCAGGATTTATAGGTGATTTGATGTCTTAGAATTCTAATTATTAGTCCAGCCATCCATTTACTTCTGCTTATCCAAATCAGTATCACAGTGAGGCTGGAGCCAGTCCCAGCTGTCATACCTAGGGTTGAGAGGCAGGGTACACCTTGGACAGGTTGCCAGTCTGTTGCAGGGCTTACACAGAAACACAGACAACTATTCACTCCTACAGCCAATTTGGAATCACCAATTAACCCAGCATGTTTGTCTTTGGACTGTGGGAGAAAGCCAGAGTACCTGGAGAGAACAGGCAGAGGGGAAATATGCAAACCTCACACAAACAGCTCCAAGCCAGCTGGTGGATTCAAGCCCAGGACCTTCTTCCTGCGAGGTGATGGTACTAAGCACTGCACCGCTCCGCTGCCCTGTTCAAATTATTAAGGAAATTACAAATGTATTATGCACTAAAATGAAAGTGAGCACTTAAAGTTTGTCCAACAAGACCAAGCCACGCACACACACACACACACACACACACACACACACACACACACACACACACACACACACACTGTCTTTCAAATAAATCCTGCATGAAATAAAGAGCTGTCCAGTTGAAATCAGGCCTCTTTGATGCCACTATGAGGCCAGACTTCAGAGCAACAGCATGGCCTGCACTCAAAGATTGGTTATAACTTTCACAATGGCCTCATACCTCTTCCCTTTATTACTTTTCTCAGCTTCGGCTCTTTCAGGTAAGATGGTCCCAAAGCAAACAATGCACATAAATTTCACAGGAAATCTCTGCATTAGAAAAATGAAGGAAAGTTCCAACAGACTCCCATCCTGTTTAGAGTGACCTTGTCCATCAAAATGACACATGCTGCACAACCATTAAATTGCCTCATGTTCATGGACCAAGAAACTGTTATGGGCTTAGATTCCAGTTTTATTGGTCTACTGCTTTCACTTTTATTATTTTTCTAACATGAGCCTCATAGGAACTGCAGTCCAAACAAGCATACATTTTTACTTATATTTATTATTCATGCTCATTTTACTTATGTGCGTCTGTTTATTTTGAGACGAGTAGTGTTATAACCCCATCTCACCGCCGCCAATTGAACAGCATTCTTACAAAACAATCATAGTTTCTGGGGGAGTACGAGATGGATTTCAATCAGTCTCTTACCTCAGAGAGGGAGTTACTCTGGAATTTTGTTTTCCTTCCCTCTGAAAAGCAAACACTGTTTGAAGGGAATCCTACTTTTAAAGTCATCCGTGTTGTCAGCCTCTTATCCAGCTCACGGTCACAGGGGAATTGTAGCCTATCCCAACTCCCACAGGGCGAAGGGCATGGCACACACTGGACAGGAAGCCATTCCACCACAGAGCTAACAAAATTAGTTCAGTTCATTTGCTCTTACAATTATATGTAATAACTAAAGCAAACTTTTAAATGGCGGATAGCAGCAGTGCTGTTACGTCGTAATTAATGATGATTAATTCAGTAACACCAGGGCTGACAACTCACACACAGCTTCATGTGCATCATGTTGACTGACATGCCTTTTGAATGGTCGGCTACATTTCTGAGTAAGATTTCACAAAACTATTTTCTCAGCAGCTGAAAGTAGTGCATGGGGCGGGGGGGGGGGAGCAGAAGCATACTCGAATCGCTGCTATTTTAAATTGCACTCTTCAAAGCTGTAAAGCAGTCTGAGTGCCCTCAGTTCACCTTGTGATAGGCAGATGATTTGCTCAGAGATGCAAACAAAAATGCTTCGGATTATCATTTGCTTTGTGAAGAGAGAGTGTACAGAGATTCCTTTGTTCTCAATCAAATGATTTTGAGAGAATGACCAGGACCAGACACAATTTACCTGCTAAATAATATTTATTCAGCATCTTATTTTTGTACATTTATCAAAACGCAGCCTGGGTTCATCTGATGCAATGAAAAATTAACATATTGTGTTTTAAATTAATAACATAGCATTGCAACATAGTCACTATGCAAGGCATTATGTTACCACTTACTTCGTATCTCTTTGTAGGTGCGAGTCAAAAGACATACTTATAATGATTATCCATTCTTGGCCGTCTGTATTCTCCTCCATCCCCTCTTGCTGGTGTATTCTAATATCTCATTTGTCCACTGCTCCTGTCTCTGCAGCTCCAGTGTTGTCAGCAAAAGGTCAGGCTGGCCCTCCAAGCAGAGTGCACACTTTCTCCAGGGAAATTAATGGCTTGAGCCTTCAATTCCTTCCTCTCTCTTTCTTTGTAATTTGCCGGCATTGACTTGGGCCATGTCTTTAAAAGGCAAACGCACACTTGGCCACGTATGGAGGCTGGAAACAGATGGACGCTCCCCTTTTGTTGATGAATTTGTAAATTTGATGGCGCTCCACCTGGACAGTGACAGAGGCAGGCAGAGCAGATGGAACTTTCCCAGACTGTTTTTGTGTGTGGAAGTATCATAAGATCACATTTTGTGTGTACGTGTGTGTGTGTGTGTGTGCACCAGCGTGAGGGGCGCAGTGATTCCTTCTGATTTAATTTAATTTTCCTGCATACCACGGAGGTGTCAGTGGGAGGTTTGTGTAACCACTGCGACTGCCACCCTCTGCTTTCTAAAGTTATGTTATTGATGATTTTCTCATCCTCCCAGACAATCACCAGGGATACATGGACAGACAGGGGAAATATGTCTTCATTCTCCTGTCAGGAAGGTTTACAGGCAGTTGATTTTCAAACACCAAGCACTGCCTCCAGAATGGATGATCAGACAAGTGGCGTAGGGCTGTGAAAGTTTGTGAGGAGGACAGAGCAACCTTCACAGAGACATAAATCTGGTGCATTATGTTAATTAGTATGTGATAGATTGGGGCACAAAATGTCAAGGTGAAAACTTTGATAACTAAAATCACTGTTCATATTACAATTACACTTTTATATAACTACCAGTGTATCAGTTACTGTCTATGAATGAAAAAAGTTATACATTTTGGAGTACAAGTCCTGAAAAGAAAGGAAGAACCTTGAAGAACTTTTGTTTTTCAGACTCCGGCTCTTTTGTGTACTCAGTTATCTTGTGGCTAAATATGGTCTTCACTGTCCACTTGTTACATTAAACCTCAGCATAAGTCTCCTCTGATTCAATAAATCACACATGCAGATACTAATGGATCATTTATAGGCACTCCTTTTAATACAGCGGAGTCAATTAGACATCACTCAGGGAGACCTGGGGTTTCTGCCAGTAGCAAAGTTTTCAAAATGGAATGATTCAATCTCAAAAAGGCTTTCTCTTCCCAGGCAATGCTGAAAGGGAGCTATTATTAGTGCTGTGTTAATATGCTGGGAGAATTTGGTTTTCATAACAAATTGATTTAAAAGAAAACTCCATGGCCTTCATCCAAAGCATTACCAGTAACTCATCCCATCCTTGCCCTAATATATTTGTGTTGTTGGTAGTTTCAGTTACAATATTTTACTTTTCTTGGTCCTTTTGTACTTTTTAGGGAATGTGTGTGCCTTTTGCTGGAAGTTCCCTTTATCAAATAATAATAATAATAATAATAAAAAAATACAGTTTAAGTTAAACATTGAAGTATTTAAAAAAATCAATTCAGTTTTATTTATATGGCACCAAATTACAACAAACAAGCTTTATATTGTAAGCTAAAGACCCTACAATAATTACAGAGAAAACACAACAATCAAAACGACCCCCTATGAGCAACCACTTTGCTACAGTGGGAAGGAAAAACTCCCTTTTAACAGGAAGAAACCTCCGGCAGAACCAGGCTCAGGGAGGGGCAGTCATCTGCTGTGACCGGCTGGGGCTGAGGGGAAGGAGCTGAAGGCTCTGCCTCCCATTCTACTCTTAAGTATCCTAGGAACCACAAGTAAGCCAGCAGTCTGAGAACGAAGTGCTCTATTGGGGTGATACGGTACTATGAGGTCTTTGAGATAAGATGGGGCCTGATTATTCAAGACCTTGTATGTTAGGAGAAGGATTTTAAATTCTATTCTAGATTTAACAGGGAGCCAATGAAGAGAAGCCAATATGGGAGAAATCTGCTCTCTCTTTCTAGTCCCTGTCAGTACTCTAGCTGCAGCATTTTGGATCAGCTGAAGGCTTTTCAGGGAGCTTTTAGGACAGCCTGATAATAATGAATTACAATAGTCCAGCCTAGAAGTAATAAATGCATGAATTAGCTTTTCAGCATCAGACTGAGACAGGATTTTTCTAATTTTATAAATATTACACAAATGCAGCAAAGCAGTCCTACAATTTGCTTAATATGTGCATTGAAGGACATATCCTGATCAAAAATGACTCCAAGATTTCTCACAGTGTTACTGGAGGCCAAAGTAATGCCATCCAGAGTAAGTATCTGGTTTGACACCATGTTTCTAAGATTTGTGAGGCCGAGGCACAAGAACTTCAGTTTTATCTGAATTTAGAAGCAGGAAATTAGAGGTCATCCAGGCCTTTATGTCTTTAAGACATTCCTGCAGTTTCACTAATTGATGTGTGTCATCTGGCTTCATGGATAGATAAAGCTGAGTATCATCTGCATAACAATTGAAAATTTATGCAATGCTTTCTAATCATACTGCCCAAGGGAAGCGTGTACAATGTAAATAAAGTTGGTCCTAGCACAGAACCCTGTGGAACTCCATAATTAACCTTAGTGTGTGAAGAAGACTCCCCATTTACATGAACAAATTAGAGTCTGTTAGATAAATAAGATTCAAACCACTGCAGTGCAGTACCTTTTAATACCTATGGCATGCTCTAATCTCTGTAATAAAATGTTATGGTCAACAGCATCAAAGCTGCACTGAGGTCCAACAGGACAAGAACAGAGACGAGTCCACTGTCAGAGGCTGTAAGAAGATCATTTGTAACCTTCACTAATGCTGTTTCAGGCAGTCAGAGTTGGTACCAGAACATCAGAAACAAAGACAGTGAGCACTGGGACCCCACAAGGCTGTGTGCTCAGTCCTCTCCTGTACACCCTCTTCACCTATGACTGCGTTCCCTCTAAGAGCAACACCTCCATCGTCAAGTTTGCTGACGACACCACCGTCATTGGGCTGATTACTGGGGGAGAGGAAATGACTTACAGGGAAGAAGTGGCCCAGCTGGTGTCCCGGGGCCAGGAAAATAATCTCTCCTTAAATACAGAGAAAACTAAGGAGATGATTATTGACCCGAGGAAGAGAAGAGACCAGCATGCTCCATTATCCATCAACGGGACTCAGGTGGAGAGGGTGAAGACCTTCAAATTCCTCGGCACCCACATCAGTGAAGATCTCACCTGGACCTGCAACACAGCGCAGACCGTAAAGAAGGCTCAACAGAGACTCTTCTTCTTAAGGAAGCTGAGGAAATTTGGATTATCCCCCAAGCTCCTCAGCAACTTTTACAGATGCACAGTGGAGAGCATCCTTACGACCTCCATCACAGTGTGGTATGGAAACTGCACCACTCTGGACAGGAAGGCTCTCCAGCGTGTCATCAAAGCAGCACAATTCATCTGTGGAGCTGCCTTCCCATCACTACAGGACACTTATAATACCCGGGTAATAAAGAGAGCACAAAACATCATCGAGGACCGTATCCACCCACAGCACACACTGTTCGCACTCCTGCCATCTGGCAGACGTTACAGGAGTGTGAAAGCGAGAACAACCAGACTAACAAACAGCTTCTATCCACAGGCCATCAGGCTGCTGAACCACTGACTGATTATCAAACTGTGATTACCTGCCTTTTTTTTCATCTGTATATATTATAATAAAATAATAAAAGCACTTAGCTGAGTTAACCATGGAAGTGCTTGTATGAATGGGTGTGAACGGGTGAATGTAAACGTGTTGTATAAGCGCTTTGAGTGCTCAGAAGAGTAGAAAAGCGCTATTTAAGAACTAGTCCATTTACCATTTACCATTTATATATATGTACATCTGTATATATTGCACTTGCTTTATTATTTATTTGGTTTTACTTTTTAAATTTTCTATATACTTGTGCTTTCATTTCATTTTAACTTAGTTATTTATTTCAATTGTGTGTAAGGCAGTCGCAAGTAAGAATTTCATTGCTCGGCATAACCACTGTGTTTTGCGGTGTATATGACAATAAACTTCTTGAATCTTCTGTACTGTGATGAATTCTGAAACCTGACTGAAACTCTTCAAATAAACCGTTCCTCTGCAGATGATCAGTTAGCTGTTTTACAACTACTCTTTCAAGGATTTTTGAGAGAAAAGGAAGGTTGGAGATTGGCCTATAATTAGCTAAGACAGCTGGGTCAGTGATGGCTTTTTAAGTAGCGGTTTAATTACTGCCACCTTGAAGGCCTGTGGTACATAGCCACCTAATAAAGACAGATTGATCATTTTTAAGATTGAAGGATTAATTAATGGAATGACTTCTTTGAACAGTCTAGTAGGAATGGGATCTAACAAACGTGTTGATGGTTTGGAGGAAGTAACTATTGAAGTTAACTCAAAGATCAGTCGGAGAGGGTCTAAATAAACAGCAGCAGTACTGAAAGTAGCTGTACACAAAGATGCATCTATGGGATGGTTATGAATAATTTTTTTTCTCTAATGGTTAACATTTTTTTTGTGAAGAAATTCATGAAGTCATTACTAGTTAAAGTGAAAGGAATACTCGGCTCTACAGAGCTCTGACTCTTTGTCAGCCTGGCTACAGTGCTGAAAACAAACCTGGGGTTGTTCTTATTTTCTTCAATTAATGATGAATAGTAAGATGTCCTAGCTTTATGGAGGGCTCTTTTATAGAGCAACAAACTCTTTTTCCAGGCTAAGTGAGCATCTTCTACTTTAGTGAGACGCCATTCCCTCTCCAGCTTACGGGTTATCTGCTTTAAGCTGCGCGTTTGTGAATTATACCACGGAGTCAGGCACTTCTGATTTGAAGCTTCTCTTTTCAGAGCATCCAGAGTCGTACGCAGTGAGGATGTAAAACTACTGACAAGATGATCTATCTCTGTGGGAGTAGAGTCTAGGTAGCTGCTCTGTACTGTGTTGGCACATGGCACTGAAGAGCATAATAATGGAGGAATTATATCCTTAAACACATCATTATAAAAACAAGCTGACAGTCACTATTTCAACATTAGATTACATAATATTGTGGCATAAAAGCCCACAACCTCTTTAGTAGACAATCTGCTTCCTGCTCAGCAGAGATGATACAACTCTGTGATTTACATAAGCTCTTACAGTTTTTTTTTCCCCATACAAGGTTTTAAAGTCCAAGCTTAGTTTCATTTTAATAAAATAAGCCATATTTTAAATACCTGAAACTTTTTTATTTTTATTGAAACTTGGGTAGTACCTTGAAGTACAGCATCAGCAGAACGATTCCACTGAATGAATTAGCCGTCAGTCTTTGTGACTTCATGTTAACAGCTGTTGATTTGCAATTAAATCAAACCAGTGAAAGCATTTTAAAAAAAAATTTAAAAAAGCAGCAAATTCTTGATTGAATGTAAATATGCTTCAGGTCTGAGTGTGACTGTAAACAACTTAAACTCTAATTAGTGATCAAATCTTTAAACACTTATTTTGTATTTGAACTTTGTGTTTCTGAGATTCTGGGAACTTCAAATAGTTGTTTCAACTAATATATAATAGTTTAGGCTGTATTATGTTTTTTTTTCCAGTACTGATAAATGACACCTCACATTTACCATTTGGCTGAGCCACATGTTTTGAAGTGCTGCCATAATATTGTTTTTTTTTTTCCACACAGAAGCTCAATATGACAGCAATCTGAGACACGCTGGGCTTCAGTGGCTTGTTGATGGGATCAATACTTGTGATGTGTGTTTGTGTGTATTGAATCTAACATCGTGCTGAACTGAGAGCACCTGTCTCAGATTGGAGGCCAAACCACGGGTCCTCTCAGGTCTCCACTGGGTGCTCAGGGCATCCGCAGTTCAAAGTCCACCGAGCAAAGACACATGAAGAAGACACAACGGTGGGTGTCTGAGAGGCTATCTGCAGGGACATTTGGAACGTTTAAGGGGAACGGATGGACTGAGATAAGGATAGAAAGGAGGAGATAAGCATGCGGAGAAAGTGCATGTAACTGTCAACGAGCAAACCGTCAGCGTGACAAAGAGGTCGAGAGCAACTGTGAAGAGCCTTTATGAGTTCTGCTGTGTCTCGAACATTATCCTTTAGACATTTACAGAGCACTTTAGAGAACATAGACCCTATGGTATCACAGTCTGTTGTACATAGTGGAGACCTCTGCTCAAATGTCTCACTTCAAGGCACGGGCATTAGGGATTTATAAATAGGAAAATGTGAGTGAAGCCTCTAGGTCAGATGTGAAACAGAGGGCTCTGTGAAGAAGACCGTATACCTCATTGCTTTGCCTTTGTGTTGATCTCATCCAAAGGGGGCTTTAATACATGGACCTCACTTTAAAACCAACCTTTCTGTTACTTTGCAGACACCAGTGCTCACAGTTAAATGAGGTGTGTGTCTCTCATTCGTTTTTAACCCCCCTTTTCTTTTAGCCCAACATTAATAAAGGCACCATATACTGCAAGTTAAAGTAAGAAAGAGAGCACCTCAATGATCCAATTTCAGGAAGAAATAGCTCCATCATAAGAATAAATGGCCCTTTTAACAGGAAGAAACCTCTGTCAGAACGAGGAAGCAGGAGACAAAAGTAGACCACAGAGAGATAATAAAGGTAACTCACCTTGTTTTTGCTGTAAAGCAGTGGGTGATGGTGGTGAAGTGGACAGCACTCCACCACATACCAACATACACTCACTATAACCCCACACCGTATCCTGCACCAGCACAGCTGCGTCTGAGAAACTGTTGCAAAGTTTGGTTAACGGCGAACATAATCCGAAGTGCTAAGAGTGGTAATCAAACAATTTTAATAATTGCAATAACAACAGTTGGGAACTTTTTTTCCCCCTAACAGCTGAAACTAGTATCCATCTGATTCCTCAGTCACAGAATGCCCCTCTCTGTCTGCAATTAGAGAGCTGTAATATAACTGGCATCACTTCAATGTTCTCTTCTGCCACAGTTTCCCCTCTGCAATCTATGAAGCTATCTGTGTAGCTTTCTCCAACTTTATGGCTCTTTCTGTGTGACAGAGTATCACCCATCGAAGCTACTAAGCTGGTAAACAACTCAAAGCAGTAAATCCTGCTGAAATGATGTCGTTCTGAGGGACACTATTGAATCCGCTTTGACAAGTGACCTCTGTGTACAGTGTTTTGGAAGCAGTGATCAATAGCAGGCTAATCGTAGCACAGAGCCTGTATGTATTATTGACTGTGTAATGGAAAAAGTCTGCACACACACACACAAAAAAGCTAACGCTGACCTCCTTTCGGTGCACTGCAGCACATTTTAAAAGCCGCAGTTGAAATTGAAAGTTTATATTTAGATTTAGAAAATGTGGAAAATCTTTGTACGGTGGAGGGCATGGAGGATTTCACCTCTGAAACATTTACAAGCTGCTGCTTGTATCAGCATGTTCTACAGCGTTTGTCACTGAGGTGCCACGGGTGCGGTAACAAGCAGTGCTAGCCAAAATTGCCCCCGCTTCAAATTCTGTGTTGGTTTAAGTCTGTACAATACTTGTCACCTTTGAAAACACCACTAAGCTCTCTGAATAGGATTGCTTGACACGTCTCACAGACATTACACAATAAAGTATTTTTCTTTTTTTCAAAACATTCTGCTGAGGCAGACAAAAGCGCAGACCGCTCAGATTGTGCAGACATTTGTTATTCTTTTTTTTTTTGTAATATAATTTAGTTGAAGAGAGAGGGTGCACTGGCGATCAATAGCAGGTCAGCCAATGATGGATGGCGGCACGATTACTAATTTCACTGTGAGACAAATAACTGTGCGCTGGGCCCTCAGAGCTGAGAAATAGAGAGGGGAAAATGGCAGACCAAGCTACACGGGCTCCCCAATTCACTTCCCTATTCACATGACCATTCATCTCCATTGCTTCTGTACTCAGAGCTTTCACTCTCACTCTCTGAAGCATCATAATGACTGCTGGGGTAATTACATGTGGGAATGCTTGTCTGCTATCACAGCTCTGACTTCACCATGACTTGGGCAGCTCTAGCTTCAGTAGCTATAGGAAATCAGGTCAGCTCAATGGCATTTAATCTTCACCGCGCTGCGTTTTATTGACGCACAATAGGAATGGTTAACAATGAGGTACCGCGATTGTGCGGTGACCCGAAACAGATATTGACTCAAAACTAAAAACCAATAATCCAGCACGTTCCAGCTTATTGCAGCGATAATTTCAAATTATTTAATTAATCAATGAAAAGCACCCTAAAAGAGAGAGGAGCGATGCCTCAAATAAAAAGAGAAGATGATTCATTTGCCTTTACATCAAATCAATAAAGGCAGTTGAGGATGAGGGAAAGGATAGAGGGGAGGATAGGTCAGTGAGAAAGAGATGATGGGACATGTCCAACTTTCTGGGTCTCTCAATGCCCAGATGAACTCATTAGAAGTTAATTAATCACAGGTATCGATCCACTGTCACTCTTCCCACTGCAAGGCTCCACTAGATTCCAGGGCTCGGGTTCTGCTCTGCCGGTTGAAATGCTGAGTTCACTTGTCTCCCCGCCTCCTCGGCTCGGCTGTGGGATCCGTCGCGGCGCCACGCTGTGTGCCAGTGTAGCCTGAGATGGCTGATCCGTGCCCGGGATGTCGGACGACCATTAGGGCTGCGGTCTAGTTAGAACTTAATTGAGTGTTAATGCAGTGTAGATTTTCATACTGCATCAAATCCTTTCACACCAGCCGATCCATCAGGGAGCAACGGCATATAGCAGAAACCAAACAACATCTGACGAAAAGAGCGACCGTCTTAGAATCTATAAATTTCAGTAAATGTAAAGAGTCTGTATTACCTGTCACAACATTTTATTTGGTAAATTAAACCGCTGTCTTTTTAAGCTTTAACAAAGTGTTAATTCTCAAGTGAGGTCCAGCTTTACAATATGAGGCCCTTTTGATGTGAGACTTCACGTGTCACATAACATTTTTACACTGCATATAGACAGTGACTGAATGAAAAAAAAATGCAAGTACTCACATTGTTTTCAGTGCAGTGTAGTCAGTGCGGGCTTCTCTCCCCTGACTGGAAACACTGTAAATGTCACGAGATGTTGTAAAATGCAAGAGGTCATTGCATTTCTGAACACGGCTCTTTGGAAGCTTATGTTTTTATGTCTACAAGTGTTGGCAATTTAATCAAAGGAAACACAATTTGCAACTGCATGGTGCTCGTTTGCATATATATTCTAGTTTACATAATAAACTTGATCCATATTCATGTATTTCTGTAAGAGGTTATGTAAAATGTTTTGTTTCAGTTCTCTTGTTACACTTACAGCGTGCCCGTCCAGTGGAGAAGTTTCAACACTCTTTCCAGTTATTTTTAATTTGCATTCCTCTTTTATTTTATCTGCATACCTACATTAAGCCAAGACTCAATGTTCAAGTATTAATGAGTTGTACTGACTTATATAATGAGAGTGTGGAAATGGGCATCATTTATCTTTTCAGGAACAATCTGTAGGTGGTTGAACAGCGTCACTGTGACCCTGCTCAAAGATCCTCTGAAGGACTTGGCCGAAAAAATCAGGGTCCTTCAGAGGACAGCCGGCTGAGCCTCTGCCTAGAATTAAACAGTCACACAGAGAGTATGTTATTACTTATTGCATGCTCTGTTAGCCTTTGTCAAAATTTATAAAGTTAAAAATTTATCGACCAAGTTTCTGGCAAAGTAAAAAAAATTCCAGTGTAACTTGTTTTTCATGGTGGAGCAGAAATAATGTGCCTTCTTAATGGCAAATATATTACTAATGTATCTTTCATTTTTCAGAATAATTCAGTGAACTAACAAATGTTAACAGTGATGTTTCCACTGCTTACACCCCGCCGTGCTCACTTTCACAGGTCCTAACTTTACAAATGTTGGAGCTCACGTAGTTTGAACCTCCTAAAGGTAAAGGCCAATTAGGGTTACCTAAAGGCACCATGAAATTAACCCTTTCCCCACCAGAGCGTTGTGTTCTGTCCCATATGACTTACTTGATGTATAATTGCCAAACTTATGAAAATCTCCTCTCTAGCTCAGCTTCACCTCCACTGTCACCACTGTCCTTGTTTCCTGTCTGATGGAAGTCGTTGACCATCTAATCATCAGGAACATTTCACTTAAAACTGATGCTTCGGCGCAGGATGGATCTGATCAGCAGGGAGAGACTTGGGGCCGAGACTCACCGCTAACTTTACTCATGCATGTTTGATGAAACGCGTGTTTCCTGTGTGACTCAATCCGAGGCCAAAATAGGCTGTTAAAACATCTACTGACATGTTGCTAAGTGACACCTTTCACTTGATTTCAGTGTCTGAGATATGTCTGAACATGTTGCAGAGCATTTTGGAATCTTATTAAAGATGAAAGTGGGGGCAATATGTGTGCTCTAAATCCCCTTCAGGTAATAACCATGAAAGGCAAACTCCAAGTGGAAAGAAAGGGCTTGCAGTAGCTGCACCGCAGAAGCAGCACAGGTGATGTGGACACGCACAGGTCTGTGAGCCCCAGCAGCTCCGGGCGGTTGCTGCTAGGCATGAGCGTGGCCTCACATCATCATATTGGTTTGAATGATCAGGCGTTTTCTCAGAGGTTGAATATTTTGAAATACTAACCTTTAAATTCCAAATTCTAAGTTCTAAGAAATAAAAATGCCTCTTAAAATAATATCTGAATAAAGTGAGTGAGTCGTTATCGTGCGATGTAGCTGCAGATGTAAAGCCTGCACACAAAACTTGGACATAAGAAAAATAAAATTTTATGATGAGCATACTTTTTCTATTATCTGGTGCAAGAGACTTTTTTTTTCTGCTAAACTGGAAAATGACTGTAAATTAATACATATGAATATTACCTTCAAAAATGTCTGCAGATAATCTGCGATTAACTTAAATAAATATTTAATAATAATTTTTTATTATTATTATTTTTTTATTCACAGCGTTATCAGATTTGAAACAAACTGAATTGTTTTGTGGCGTCAGAAACTTAAAAAATATCACTGGAAAACTGAATTAAGTGATTATTTTGAGAGCGTGATCTAGATCAAAGCAAATGTGCAAAACCCTGAGCTTGCAGTGGGTGCAGTTTGTTTTCGAAAAGGGAAAAATGCTATTTATCGGCAGTCTGATGCCTCCTAAGTTCTCAAAGACGTGTCATCTCTGTAGAGGAAATAGCTCAGAGATTGTGTCAGACCCCGTCATACTGAATCAAGAGTACATGACACAAACACACTTATTGTACATGCAATATGCAACATAAATCCCTGTGTTTTGTCAACATGCTGTTAGTCTTCTCTGGTCCCCTGACTGACACGTACAGATTCATGTCACAGCCTATTCTGTCTGTCAAGCTGGTGTCCGCCAAAGGAATCAAGTGTGAGTTGCACAGATAACTGGAAAACTTTCCGTAGAAAATCTGGTCTCATTTTGAGAGACAGCATCGGGCCCACTTTGGATGGAGTGAGGCTCATTTCGAGAAATTTGGCAGAGTTGAGACGAGAAGGGAGATGAGCAGTAACACGTCCCTCTCTACTTGCAGCTGTCATACTTAAAATAAATACATAAACAAATAAAAAAGAATGCATACAGTACCAGTCAAAAGTTTGGACACACTGTACCAATAAATACTATTTATAATTAAAACACATAAGGCAGACACCCTCTTACTTTCTCTTTAAATAAAGCTCATACTTGGGGCTGGCTGACGTTTCCCTGAGCCTCCAATAATGCACTGAGCACCTCTCTTTTTATTGTACACCAACACTGCATATCATTAGCTTTGTGTCTGCTATTTGTGCTCGAGTTTCCTGCAAGTGCGTCTCCGGGGCCCCGATCTACCTGCAGAGTGACGGATTATTATATTGTTGGTTGTTTGTTGTTTTTCAGTGCTCGTCTTTCTTTCTTTTCACTCTGCGTTCAGCCCAGCTTGCAGAGGCATATGGCCACTCTCACTGACTCTGCTTCTGCCTGAGGTTTCTTTCTGTTAAAAGGGAGTCCCCCCCGCTGCCATGTGCTTGCTCAAAGGGGATTGCTGGGTTGATTGCATGCAGTGCTGTAAGACTGTCAGGCTAACTGGAGATTCCAAACTATCTGTAAGTAACTGTGAATGTGTCTCTCAGTGTTAATTAATGACTAATATCCCGCAAAATCAGGATCCTTGTTTGTTTATCAGATGTTTACAGTATTGCAATGTGAAGGCGGGATTCAAATATTACAGGAGGGATCTGTTATTATCCACTGGGCTTATAATGTTTTAGATGCTTAGTCATGTGTGCCACAGCAGCTATTAGATAATTTATAATTCACTGAGTGTCCTATTTTAGCTGACCTACCTTAATTTGACTGTTTAGTGTTACACTGTAGTGGCCTATAGAGCCATGCTGATAATCACGCTGTTCCTAATTCAGAGTCATCTCTCTGGTAAGATGCCTTTAAGTCTTACTTAAACATACAGCAAGTCTGCTGCACTGCTGAACTCCTTTGTGTGTCAAAGAGTAAAAGTGCTAAAATAATATTGTGTAATACTTCCCTGGAAGCAAGAAGGTGAACAAATCATGGATTTTCTTTTTTTTAAATTAGGATGTTTCATCGCGAATAAAATTCTCTGATTCAGCCCTGTAAACCCAAACAACAGGAGTAATGGCAAATGCAAAAACACAATATGGATACATTTTCATTTAGACATTTAGGTCAGCGATGTAATGTAGCAAAGTTAAGGTTACATTCGGTACCTGGCTGTCTAAGATCCAAAGAGGTCACACATATTGACTTGGGGTAGACAAAAATAACACAACACAAATGCTTAACATCATCATAACATTGCATTATTGCTCAGTATTTGAAGTAATGGCAAAAAAAAAAAGAAGAAAAAGAAAAGCATTACTTGAAGTAATGACTACATTACTCTTTAGCTGAAGTAGTTGAGATTATGATTTAAAAAATGTGCAAGACTGCATTAAGTTGGAAATAACGGTAATTCCCTGGGAGTGTGTTTCTCAGTCCAGACTTATGGTTCCACCTCCTTCTGCTCCATTAGACAGTCGTCCACTTAAAACCAGTTTTGTTATAATACCGTTAAAATGATGTGCATGCACCGTTACCCGCTTTAAAAACACATAGCATGGGTTTTGTTACATTTCTTCAAATCCTGCTCCATTAACCTTTAGACGTAGGTCATTAGGTTTGCTCTGTATCCTTGAAGGGTCTGTAGTATTGAGTCTTCTAACCCATTACCTCATTGTCTTCTCCAACATGACTGATTAATCCTGTTTTTTTCCCTTCTCCTGAATGTCTGGCTGCTCATTCCCAGGTGAGTAGGGGTGACTGGTCTTGAGGCGGTGCCATTTTCCTGGGTCTAAACAACCAATTAACTGAGACCTTAAGAGCCACAGTAAAGCCTCCATTAGTGATTGGCCATTGACATTTTGGCTGCTGTAGCGATGGAACAACAGCCTGATATTCAGACTGAATGGACTTTTCATTGAATCACTGGAGAAAATTTTAAATGTGATCAGCAATTCAGAAGTTCAGGAACCAGGCTAATAGTTAAGATTTTTCATTAATAATTTAAAATGTTTTGTTGGTCAATAATCTACCCCAGGGTGCTGAGGCATTTTATTTCAGTCCTGCACACTTACAACAGTTGTTATGCTGTGTGATATAATATTTTTTACTACATTTAGTGATTCATTTTGAATTCTGTTTTGCTTGGTTGATTTTGAAATAATGTAATATTAATAATATTAATATTATTAATATTAATATTATTAATATTAATGAACTGCTGAAAAAAAATAGGAAAAATCATATATTTAATTTTATTGTTCAGTTGGAAAATTCAAATTAAATTTACATTTAATAGCAGCCATGGTGGGGTCTTGTGAGGCGATGGATTGATGACACAATGTGTACATAACCTGCAGTGCTGTTGCATGTTGGTTAATTAGTGTGTTAAAACCCGGCACATCAGGCACACAACACAGTTTTTAGCTTCCTGAAGTACTATTAGCTGAAAAGGGTGGTATTTCATTCTTATGATATGCGATATTTGGTTCTTATGAGTCCTTTGTTCTGTTTTAGTAGACACTGGCAAACCGAGGCACCACTGAGAGTATTTTACTGAGGGCTACTTTTGTGTGATCCTGCATTAACTTTGTTTTTGGAATCCTATGATGAAGGAAAACAAGTGGCGGTCTGAAGACATTTAACAAATTAAATGCAGAGTAACATAAAAAAACAAAGGACTTGGCAGGTGATCGGTGGAGACAAGCTTCTCCTGTAACACCTGAAACACCTTCAGCGGCGACCATATTGGCCATTAAACACAGTGCTGGCTGGGTTACGCTTCTGACACGCCGACTAAATGTGAGAACACGTAGTTCAAACCTGAGAACAGCGGGGAAGCGGTGCAAACTGTTTCCATATTGAACATGCAGTAGGTCACCCGCACACAGACTGGTCTGAACTAATTGTGGTACTAAGTGCACAGCCAGCCTCCAAAGCTGCAGTCATAATCAAGATTACAGGCTGTCTGTGAAGGGCCAGCGAGAGAGCTGGTTGGTGGTTCTGCTCTTTTCTTTCTTAATGCAATGATGCACACCGTGGCCACATCTGAAGGTGCAGTAATCAATGTGCACAGTCACATCCAGTGACGGTTTACTGGAATACCCGATACAGTGTAAAAATACAGCTGCACATTTGTCCATGGGTGAGAGAAAAAGCAAACATCCTTTAAAGGTAACAAAAATGTTTTGTACTTAAAAACTTACCGCACGGTTACTCAGAAGCGATCCTCAAAGATTTTTTTTTAGCAAATAAAACAGATGCACACGTGTACAACGGAAACATTTGCTCTGCAAGAAATCAAAAGAAATCTCGGAAAGTGTCTGAGGTTTTGTAGAACAGGCTACTTTTCTAATTAGCATGTAAGAGAGCAAAGGTTTCTATTTTTAGGCTGATTTTGGTTACTTTGAAGCTCACAGCTTGCCTACAAGCAGCTGTGCAGCTAAAGCAGCAGCTGGAGTCATAGGCAGTGTCTAAACGGCACCACGGCGCAGGTGTTTTGATAGTCGTGCGGGCCTAACACATCATTTAGTACTACATGAAAGAGGGGAATGAGTGCAAGCACTTAATCCCATGTAGCTGGAGCAGATGGAAGTCAAATAGATGTACTGGCAGAGGTGACACTTCTTTAGGCAGCAGGGCTGGAAGGGTGCTGTGACTATTCTGTTTTCGTCAGAGTACTTGTGTTTTTGTGCAGCTCTGATTATTCTGAGGACGGGCACAAAATTAACACGAGCAACAGGAACCTCGTCTTATTAGCTCAGCGAATGCTACGATCGCTCCAGCCGAAGCCAGTCGATGGCCTGCGTTGGTTATTACAGGGCTATCAGAAGGCCGAAAAATGTGAAGGATAAAATTGCAGGCTTTACCTCCGGGGATGGGTGTTAACTCGGTGTCCAGGCAGCGAGGCAGGAGCTGTGGCAGTGCTGAGCGGCTGTGTAAATCTACCTTTCAATACAATGCCAACAGATTCCCTCTGACCTACATTTTCAGACACTGACAATAACAGCAGAGAGAATATTGTGGAATTAAGAGCAAGCAGGGCAATTTTATCAGGATGCCCTGGCTGTGGATATGTTCACAGTTCTTCCAAATCTCCTGGGAAAGAAACTCATATTACTGGAGGCAGTGGATGATTTTTGTCAGGCATTTCCTGTCTCAATAATACCGCTATTGTTATTTTTTCTATTCTATGAGCAGAGAGTTTTAGGAGCAGAGTAAAACTATTTCAAGGCTTTCAAAATCAATTTTTCATGAGCTTCATGGCCTTCAGAGAAAATTGCTGTGGAGGTGCTGTTCATTTTAGTAGGACACAAATGTTCAAAATACTTTGGAAGCCTTGGGGTAAAACCTAAACTGCGCGTGAAGAAAAAGAAACGTCTGATAAAGTCAGTACAGTATATTCAGCAGCACAGTTCAAATCTGAAAGTGGATATTTTCCTGACATCAGACAAAATTGTCCACTTGGACTTGAACCACCACCCAAGGAGGGGGTTTGATTTTTCATAACCAGTCAAACTGTTCTATCTGAAATTACCCCCCCCCTTGCTTCACAATTGTTGTGAGTCCCTTTCTTGGCACTTATTGGCTAATTGTTAGGCACCTTTGCATAAACGCAATCATTATTTTATGTCACAAAGCCAGAGGAGAAAGAATCTCCTACTTTCAAATCTTTGATGATGCTGTGAAATGCCAACAGACGTGCGCCGGCACTTAATTTTAATCACCTGACGAGCAATGATCAGGAGCGAGCCCAAACAAAATCAAACAGTTACAATGTGCATATATCTCAGCATGTATCTGCTGGTTATCTAGAAGCTCCCCTGTGGTTGTGCTTTACATTCGCACAATGCTACAGTGCCTCAACCCGCTGTAGCTGCATGTGTTGGTCGCAGATGATTTTTTTTCTTCTTCTTCTTCTTTTTTCCCGTACAACATTTCAACATGAATATCACACGTTGGTATTTGTGATAGTGGATTTCATGCTTTATGATGTCAGATGTTGGGCCATTCTCAGCAGAGCTTGTGTAAGAGTGGAGTGTGTAGCATAAATAAGTGAGACACAGAAAAGGACAAAGTGTAGGAGGAGCATTCAAAATGCCAACAGCTGCAGTCTCATCTGTAAAACACCCAGATGGCATTTACGTGACAACAGGGCAGTGGACTAAGTAGCGTCTCTTCGCCTCCCTTCAAATCTCCATCCCTCGTGCCTCCGTCCTTCCTCTTGTCCTCTTTGTCCTACCTTCTCTGTCTTCACCTGTTGCTCCTGCTTCCACTCTCTCCTGCTTGCCCTGAACTCCTTCTCCGCGTCTCTGTCACTTTTCCTAATACAGCACAGGTGAGGACACCGTTTCCTGCGCGACGTAAATGAAGATCCAGACTTTTACTACAGGGGGGGGGGGGCGCCCGCAGCACACGGGGGTCTAAATCACCAGCATTGATTGTGTGACTTCAATGCACTGACAAAAAGCCATGATCACTCTATCTTGTTAAAAGTGGATTATTGGCCTGTTTGTATCTTGTTACACCCATAAAGATTTTTCTTTCTCTCCCGTTTTAACACATTCGCTGTTTTTCTTTGGCCTAATTTGCTGAACGGATAATCCTCCACGTCGGGTTTGTTCTTCTATAGAACTACGGATTTCCATGCTGTGTAGTACTGTCTTTCACGGAAACGCCTGACAGTACAGAGATGGGCTGATTCATTAAGTGGCTGCTTTGATTTTCTGGCTGGTAAATAAAACTGTCACGGTGGATGTTGTTCAGCGCTCCATCTTGTCTGCTCTCTGCAGGCAGATTATCCATTTTGACCCTGGTGGTTCTCACACTAGAGTCCATTGTTGGATCTGTAAGATGAGACAATCGAACTGTCCTCACCCCCATTGTTCTTGTGTGCAGCAGTTTTATATAACCTATGTAGGCCACCTTCTGAACATCTAACATATTTATGGATAAAGTTAAAAACACTGAAGTGAAAAACTGGACATTGGCTGAATCAAACGCATAATCATTGATAAGAAAATTAGCTGAGATTTTGCGACTCTGTCATGAAGGATTATTTCAACTGTGTAATTATTTACTAGCTTACCAAGACGGGATGATATTTGTGTCTGTACAGGAGCAGGTTTCCGGTTACATATCCCTGCCAAATCCTAAAGTCACCAGCACAGAACCCTTTTACCTCCTCACGCTCTTTGTCCAACCTGAGCCCTTAATCCACACAGCTGACAGATGAATCACAGAACAAATGGGACATCAGCATTTTAGAACTGTTGGTAAATAAACCAAAGGATGTTAATCTACAAGAAAAATAGAATATAAAAAAAAAAGAAATTACATTTAGAAACAAGCAGCAGACAAAAAACGCTCACTCAACGCACCATTCATGGACCACAGGTCTTTGGGAAGTGATTGGCAGGTTCTATAAAGCTTGCATACATTGTTGCATATATTGTAATGATGGCACAGTGGTTAGCATTATTGCCTCACAGCAGGAAGGTCCTGGGTTCAAACCTGACACAGGGGAGTTTGCATCTTTTTTTCTTTTCTTTTTTTTGCACACAGGTTTCTCTGAACTCAGACTTCCTGTTTACATAGTGCTAAAAACACATCACCTAATGGCTCTTTTTTTTATAAGCCATATTTACTGAAGTCAACAAGCAGCGACGACAGTGAGGGAAAAAATGTAACCGTTTAAGTATGTGATCGCATGTAGCAGACGGAAGGCAGATGGTGAAAGGAAAGTTAACCACGGCAATCAAACAGTGCTGCACACGCAGGTCAGCCTGCTGCAGGCAAATCTCATCTCTCCGAGCCAGGCCAGGTTCCAGATGTCTGAATTACTGCTCATATTTCAAATTTAGCTGAATAAATTGGTTTGGTTGCTTTTATGAATAGATTTTTCTCTGTTATGCTCAGTGAAACAACTCAAATTGTAGAAAAGAGGCTTTGAGAGATGATGGTTATTACTCTACAATCAGAGCAAATTATTAGACAAAGAAATCAAACACAACAGGGGCAGCATGGATCACCACTTTTATGCCTGCTGCACTTTATTCTGCAATGAAGACATTTAGTAATTAAATTTCAGTTCCCAAAAAATTAAAAGACGTGAACTGGAAGGCTAAACGTTTAATGATGCAACAACGCAACGAGATGTACGGTCGCTTTCCAGCATGTTCTCATTAGAAGGCATAAAAATGCTGCCCTTTTGCCGTAAGCCACCGGTGTCACAGCTACACAATATACCTTGATTTCATTGCTATGAGACACAAATGCTGGATATCAAAAGTAGGAGCAGGATTATTCAGTAAAGTGTTTTGAAGGCATGTTTCTGAGTGAAAGGCACTGAACAAAATCATAGTTTATATTCCTGCACTTTCCCATGAACAGTGTTTGGTTTTTTTTTGGTTTATGACATGTAATAAAGTGATAGTATTCACACTATAAAGGACACTTGAGGGGTCTCTGTATTTGTCCCACTGGGAATAAGGGCATGCAGTGCTTTCCCACGATTTTATGTATATGTAAGTATGTGCGCATCTGTGTGTGTTGCTCTTCTTTTGGGAGGTCGTGGTCTAACGGCAGATCCCTGCCAAACCCTAAACTTCCAGCTCGTTCACCTCCTCCTCGAGCTGTTTGTCCGAGGGCGAGCGCTCGGTGCCGACAAATGAATCACAGAGAAAATGGAACACCAGAGTGTTAGAGACACAAATCCATTGTACTGGAGTGGAAGTGCCTGCTCCATCTAATTACAACCAATGGAGGTTAATCCCTGATTTTGGAAAAAAAAACAAAAAACTCTGACGCTCTCTCTCTCTCTCTCAGTGTACCTACTGAACCTATCATGTCTGAAAATATGTGCCAACAGAGAGGATATCCAGCCCACCTCTTAACCCTCATTCTGCTATTTAATCCTAACAACATCCAGTTAGACGTTTCAGCCTCTGTGTCAAAGCAGCATATCACTTTCTGGTGACTGCAGTCAAAGCAAAACCGTTTTATATAACAGTCACTCGGAAGGATTGTCATATATTTATGAAATCTTTCAAAATTATCGTGAACTAGACTGAGCCGTTGCCCCTTGATTTGATGATCTTCTGAGATTGTTTTATAACAAGTCCATCACTGCGTTTAAATTAAGCAAACAAGCAAGCACTTAATATTTTAATTATCTCCAGTTTTGTATATTAAGGCATTATGAGTGTTTTAGGCTAATTATGATGGCATCTGAATAAATCTACAAATTACTGAGGACAACAGTAGACACTGAGCTATAGTCATGCCAGTGTCCAGAAACAATAAGGCGAGTCAAACCGGAAGAGTTCGAGAGGACGGCGTGATTGATGACATGTTTTCTTTGCAAGCATCTGGGGGAATAAAGACATCTTTCGGGGGGGGATATCTGAATTAATGGTGCTGCTGGTGGCGCATGGAGTCGACCGTGTGAGCTAAAGCACCACCACCAGGTCTCACAGGTGCAGCTGTATCACAGGCAATCCTATGATAGGGTTAATTTCCCACATATATTCAAATTACTGTTTCAGAGACGCATCAGAAACTAGACGCCTACTGCAAACGGACAAATCTCTCAGTCTGACACAATGGCAGAGATTTTGAAACATACATGAGCACAATACATACACAATACATCTGCACGACAATATGAAAGCTTCACACAAAAAGAATGTGTGCGTGTGTAATGAAGTATTTGCCTTGAACATTAGCAGAGTGGTCCTGTTTTCTTCTGCCTGTGGCTGCTTCCTGTTACGGGTGACCACAGATCGAATTTTGTCATGTTGTGTTAATTTATTATTGGGGTTTTTTTGGAAACATGCTCCTGCTTCCTCCCTTTTCACTCTTTCTGTCTCACCTGCGTTCAATCAGCTAATCACACACCCATTATATCTCAGTACTTCCTGCCTTCCAACATTTCAGCCATTTGTGTTCTTCTTGTGTTTCTTCGCTTTTACTGGAACTTTCCTTGTATAGTTTTGTCAGGAACTCCTTGCGTGTGGCTCCTGCTGCACTGTTTGCTCACTGTCTAACTGTGTAACACAGCTAACCCGGATTTAAAATTTGGGATATTGTTTGTCTTCCTTTGCCTACTCGCTATGCTATTCTCTCTAAACTTCAGAAGCTCTCACTGAGGATGCGTTTCATCTAGATTTCTGAAAATTACACATGCAAATCAGCCAAACTCATCTCCGCTGAAACGCTGGGTTAAACCCTTCCTGATTTTGAAATTTGTCAGCAAGCATGTTTATAATAAATGTGAGAGGATTTCACCTGTGACACTTGTTTTTCCAATTAGTAATTCCAGTAAATGCGACATTCCTGAGGCACCGAAAAAAGGAAGCTGAGGTTGATGCCTGGTCATATAAAACACCGGTCCTGGGTTTATTTTGTTTTCCATGTTTCTAGTAAAACATGCGGCAAAAAAAAAAAAACAGGTTTGCAAATCCTGATTACAGTTTAAATCATTCATACTGATGCTAAGCTCGAGAAGGTGGAAGTATCACTTTTGCAAAATATTAACGCCGAGCTTAAAAACCGTAAATTATTCTGACAGCATAGGCAAGCACTTGTCACGACTGTTTAGAACTTTATCTCACAGCATAAACAAACGCACGCACAAAAATTCATAGGCACACCTGTATCAAATGAAGTGAGAAGTAGATTTCCTCTCTCTTTCTAAAAGGTGACAGAAGCTGTTTAAGTGTGCAGAGACCAGACAGTGCAGAAAGAGTAAATGAGACTTGACTTTGGCTTATTGCAGCTATAGTTATTACTGCTGAGGGAAAGCCATGTTGATAACTCCAGTGCTGTGCAGAGACGAGTGAAGCTTGTCTGATTTATCTAGAAGGCCATATGTGAGGCAGATTAAAGCACCGAACTGCCAGATTAAAAGAATGCTATCCTAGCTATAGCTGAGGTCTAATGAAGAAATGTGATGGCTTCTCCTTTTAAAAGGAAAGATTAATATGCTTCAAGCCCCATGACTTACCATCAGATATGTACAATGGTTTCAGGGAAGATTTCTAGTTTAAAAAAGGAACTGGGAATTGTAGCAATAGGGGGCTTTAAAGTGATTTGAATTCATTCTTGGACCCCCCCCCCCTCCCATCCCGATGGTCTAAAGAACTAGGATTAACAGAAATGGAGTCTTTGAGGGATTGATGTGTTTGTTGCGTTGGCAAAGCCCATAAAGTGTATGCACTGGTTGTCAGAGTTCAGCACTTGCAAATCACTTCATGTTGTGCATAAATATGGTGAGACATACCAAAGATGGCCAACCTGAGTGAACTAAGCTGCCGTGTCACTTACAGGTTTATTTACCAGGTGTGCTGTGTATCCATGTTGTATCCATGGTTCCCAATATGAACATCACTTTATCAATATTGCTGGACTGACTACTAGCACAGCATCCATCTAAGCTGAATCTGAGCCACCTGCCCTCGGTCCTCATTCATGTCGTCACACAGAGTTATTGCCGTCTTTTTGTTTGTTTGTTTTTTGGCCGTCATGTTCTCGCCAACACTAATTTGGCTGCATGAAATGTACTCGCACTGAAGAATATTTTACTCTGTGATGGATGACATTTGGTCCCTTTCTAAAAAGCGTAAAATTGACTCTTTTGATATTTATTTTTCAAGACTCACATCTCCTCAGTTCAGAGTAAATATTTTACTCTTTTTAGTGGTTTTTAACTCCATTTTTGAAATGTACTCTTTCATCATTTTACTCAGTTCATATTAACACAGTTAATATAAAAGAAGAATAAATCTGAATGCATGAAAGGTAAGCTACGTGAAGCGGTAAGGTACAATAAAGAAATCAGAATCACAAGCATGTGACGTCAGCATATCAAATATGAACAAAATATCCTCAGTGTCACAACATAAAGGTGCCTCCGTGGGATCCACGACTTTGGAAGCACGGACACGTTGATCCAAACACAGTGTGATCCTAGCAGCCATCACCAGGAGAACCTGCTCATCTCTGATAACAATATTCCAGATTACTTAAAACACCAGCATCTCAATTTTCCCAAGAACAGCCAAACTATGCCGAAAAAGACAGAAGATCTGATCAGCTTTTCCTATAAAAGTTACGCTTAGCTTCGTACCGCATACGCCAAACGTGGAGCAGTGGCCCAATTTTCTGAATACATCTGGGATAATGCACCATTAAAATGATGCTTTGTTACCAATTTTTTGTTGGGATACAGATGCTTGAACTGTTTGTGATGCTCTGAAATCAGGTGCTTTGAGTAAATAGGCGATATAACTAGGGGACAACACGATGGCAACAACCTGAAGTAATAAAACAAACAAATACCAGTGCTGATCATTAGGCTGCACAAGATCTCCACACATAATGACGCAGCAGACACCAGCTCTGAATGAAGCCATAGTTGATGTTGCGTAATTGCCAATCAGGTGCTGAACGAGTAATTTCATTTTATATTGAGCAATCCCCTCAAATATATCATTGATAATTTCCACTGAAAAGTTTGCAGTAGTGTCGAAACATGGCAACGAGTTCAGAAGACTTTTTGCAACCCATCACATCGGGTAGACTGGGCCTACTCTGCATTCCCTGGCCGTGTCCAAAATGAAGGCCTTTAAGTTCAAAGTGACATCTTAGGATTATCTTCACTGAAGTCTGTCTGAGAGTCTTCCTTCTCCTGTAGACAGAAGCAGCAACGGTGCCTAAATGTGCACTAAATGATTCCACAAAACCAAATACAGAATCCAGGCCAAACAGAGGTACCTGAATTCCATTTGTTTCAAGTGCTGAGAGATCCTTAGTGTTAATATTTTAGCAGACACGTATGCTCTGATATCTTGTGCATGAAACAAAACAGCCAAATAAATATTAAGTAAACACGAACCGCATTTTTGGGAAACATTTCTGAGGGTATAGATTACTCCTGATTGCACGCTTTTCTTTTGAGAAGAGTGCATGATCCTTAAAGAATTCTCCAACCTGTGTGTCATATAGAAAATATATAGAAAATCTTTTTGTTTTAGGGTTTCTAGTCAGCATCTCTTTAATGTTACGCTGCTTTTAAGTGAACTTGTGCCATTTTCCATGTTTAATGCAGCAAAATGGTTTTGCATCCTCTCAAAACGCTGATCAATTTGAGACAAAAAATACTTTGAATACTCTGAATATCTCCAGGCAGCACAAACATAATGGTTAATAGTCCTCTCAGGAACACTGGTGAGTTCTGCGCCAGCTGTGAGTCAGACTGTGTGAGAGCAAAAGGTGAGTGTGTTTGAATTTATTTGTTTGTGTGCAAATATGTGGCTCCAATATGCAACAGAAAAGAATATAATTAAAAATAACAGAAAACAGGTGGAGGGGGGGAGTGCTTCTCAGCTTTTACGCTGATAAAAAGACTTCCCACCTCCAAGAAGATTAAAAAACATACTTACATAACCATGTTTGGTCCTGAGGTCAGCCAAGTACACAAACAGGGAGATGATCCGCTTTGTGCGGTCTTCCTTTGTATGCCGGGGACGACTGATTCTGCGCATTACAGCTCATATAATAAACATCAATTATATTTCAATTAAGCAACAACCTGATGTTCATGTGTCACATGTGCCACAGAGATATTGACCACATCACCTCTTCTGCCATTTTGCAGATATTTTGTGCAGACGTGTTCATTAATGAACTTCTGGACTTCTTCTTAATAGATCTACGATCATCTGAGAAGGATACTGGGCAATCGTCACCAGATATGAAATTTACAACAGAAAATCAAGTAACCCTACTTGGGCTCTTCTCATTTGGACTAGAAGAATTCAGAATTTCGACTTTGGCTTCATGGAACAACACAACAAAATACCAAATTAGTGGATGACTGCGATGACTTGCACTTAAATGCCATTCAGAGCAGGTGTTTGCTGCTAAAACCTAGCGGATAGTCCTTTCCAGAAACCTCACACAGTCTTTCTGCATTATTTTTTAACATTTATCTTTATAAATTATTTTTCAATCTAACAATTTCCAGAAACATCCCACATAAATTATGATCATTTTGGGCAGATATCTCAAATTCATTATTTTTAAACTGGAGTTTCATTAGACTCGTGCCTCTCATAGTAGCTACAGAGGAAACTCTGCATTGCATCCAGGTTCATGACATATTCCTGCTATTGTTTATAATGGGTCAATAGTTGGATTGTTATGGCCCAAAGACAAAATATATAAGCTTGTTTCATTTTAAAAGTGACAGCGTGTTTCTTCCTAAAGGACAATATTTCTTGCATTGCATTCTGGGCTTTTGAGGCTGTGCTGCCCTTGAAGGAGACTTCTGCTTCTCTGTGGTGGTTTTTATACTCTGCAACAGTCGAACATCAATGCGACATTGTGTGAGTAGAGAAAGAACTCTCTCGCTCTTTGATCCCGGTGGAATGACACCAAAGCCTGACATTTACTACTGATGTTGCATTTCTAATAAACTGTACTCTAGATAAGATGGCATATTTTTTGACATTATATTGCTCTATAATTGGTTATTCCCAATGTTGGAAAAAGCATACCACCAGACAACAAATGAAATGGGGAAGAAAACTGCAAGCTACATCACCAACAGCTGTATTTATCACCATTAAAATGCTTCACGGCAGACTGATTCTTAAGGGGGGGGGCATATTAGGTGTGTGTGTGTGTGTGTGTGTTTGCATAATGTGTCTTGGCTTGCAGGAAGAGTTGCACAACAGCAACGCAAGCGGGTGGCGGCGTCCAGCCGTGATCACATAAGGATTAGGAGAACCTCACCCCACAGAGATCTGGGTTAATTAAAACTGTTTTAGTGAGCTCGCTAACCTACCAGCAAGATACGGAAAGATGTCGGCTCGATCGTTTAAGAAACGACGGAGCGGACGCCCCTCAGTCGATGAGTAGATTTAATGCACTGATGTACAGTTAATGTAGGCTGGATTCTACCTTCCTGAGTTACATCCTGCAGCAGAGCATTGCGCCTGTACAGTGTGATCAATACGACACTAGCAACAAGAGGCTCGGTAAAATGTGTTGCATTGAATTTTATGTGTTCCACTGCTTGTTTAATTTCTTTGTTGTACATTATTGAATTAGTAAATATGATATTATAAACACTGGTGTGTTGGCACAGACGCACCTTTTATTTTCATCGCCAAGAAATCATTTTCACATGTGCAGTACTTGAGTATTTCCATGCTGTGCTTATCTGTACTTCCTTTTATGTCTGTGTAGATTATTTTTAGCTTCACCGGATTATTTCTGGCAACATATGCACTAGCTGTTTCTTTTCAGAGAAAGATTATACATAAAAGCATATATTTGGTTTATAAAATTGTTCATGATGAGCCACACTCTTCCACTTGTCCCATTCAGGGTCACAATTCAGGGTCGAGGTCAGCTACCACAGGGTGTAACAGTTAATCTAACCCCACTGAGTCCATGTCTTTGGACTGTGGGAGAAAGCCAGAGTACCCAGGAAGAACCCACGACTACATGGAGAGAACATGCAAAATCCATAACAAGATCCATGAATCAAAAAACTGAAAACACCTGAGGAGAATCTCACTGACCGACAAACAGCACGACACAGCAAAGGTGATTAGGGAAAACCGGGAAAACCAGGGAAACACAGCTGAAACTGATCGCAGAAGATGAGACGAGGGAAGCAAAACTAAACATGGCGCACGTGGGACGAGAGATATCAGAATAAAACTGGAGGTAACTAAACATGGGACATCGAACACAGGAAGGGAAACAAATCGAAACGGAAACTGTAATTATAAAACATGAAAGAAAACACAACCCAAGCTGAAAATAAAATCACAGAAAACAAAACAGGAACTAAAGCTAGAATACACAACTCTAAAGAACAGACTGAGCAAAAACCTAACAAATCTAAAAGGGCTCGATCTCAAACAGTGGAATAGCCTGCATTCGATGCCTGAGGTGGCACAAGAGCATGCTTATTGTGTGGTTTTGGTTTTCATACATTAAAGGGCTTGTGCACCATGAATTTGTCCCCTAAGGTCAAACTGCCTGCGGAAATTCTGCTGTAAAATCCCTGAAGTGTCTGCTCGGGGGAAGATCTTTCCTGGACTATTACATTGAGAACGTAGATGAATCAGAGCATGTCAGATATGGTGCATGATTTGTGATTGGTTTCTTTTACAGCTGCCATTAACAACCAAGATACCTGTCACTTTCAAACCTCTAAATAATTCAGGTCAACAGTTTTTAAAGAAGACTCTAAAAATATGGCGTATGCCTCCTTTTCGGCTGCTCGACTCTTCGATATCATGAATTCTTAAACCTTATTTTTGAAAATCACTAAAGGCTCAGTGAGTGGGGGAAAAAAAAGGATACGTTTTGTTTTATTTGTCAAAACTGCACAAATGTCAAGAACGTAAAAATCCTCGTTTCTGAATCCTAATGGAAAAAATGATTTAAACAGGGTAAAATATGCACTGTGAGAATTCAGAGCATGATTATAGAAGATGCTAACAACGTGCTGCACTTTCATGGTGTAAACTAGATCTCTTCATCTGTTTGTGGTTGCAACGGTCAAGAATAGAAGTGTGATGCATCTTGCATTATGCCTCGGATAGATTTCCCTTTGAGAACCGAGCGTTGGCATATATCCGCTGAATTTCTCTCTCTTTCACACACACACACCATGTTCCCACTCTGAATCATTTTTTTTCCCACTGTGTCCTTCACGTTTACTTGCTTTTCTCTGTGCAGCTCTGCTACCTCTTCGCTCTCACACACATTTTCCTCCCTCCCCGTCAGCCTCCCTCCCTCTCCCTCCTCAGCGCTCACAGTGTTCTCTCACACAAATTCTCTGTCTGCGTCTTTCTGTTTCTCTCTCTGATCTCTGTCCTCCTGAGCATGTCTTGGAGGCCAGATTGGCTGCATCCAGCCAGGCAGCTGTGTGTTGCTGGTCTTGTGCCACCACAGATGCTCTTTGGCTAACCTGCTATCTATTTGTTTAGAGGAATTACAGGATGCACTCTCTCCAGAGACCTCCGCCCTCCGACTCACCAGAAGGGTCCTATATCAGAAACTGCACTCAGTAAACACTCAGAAATAGTTATACAGAGCAAGACCTAAATGGGGGGTAAACCGATAAAATCCACCACTGATCTTTAAAGGATCATCACGTCTGATTCCCCACTACTGACCACAGCATCATTTCATGGGTCCTGGGTGGGGCTTGCAGATATGGCCATTTGAGGTACCTCTCATGGGTGTTATTACACTCACTACTTGACTGCTTTCATTTTTTTCTCTCTCTCTCTCTCTCTGCGCTCAGGGGTGGATGGGGGGGCACAGGAATGATTCAATATCCATCCTGCCACGCAGTTTGCACTGCACATTAATGCAATCCATTTTCTATTTTCTACAAATGCTTTTAGTTACGGTGCATCATAGAGAAATTGGTTTCCTTTACAGCTGACTTTTAGTGTGTATATGCATATGTATAACATAGCAAAACATAAATATGATTTGTTCAAAGTAAAGGGATGAGGAAAGTAGTTCTGTGGCTAAATAAGAAAAATGAATGTGCCAATCAAACGTCCATATGCTCTGACAAGGCTATTGGCTTGAAAATTGCCTCGCTGCCTTTTTACAGATTAACTCAGAAGGCACTTTTGAAGCTATGCAATCTTTGTTTATTTTCAGTCTATGAACTAAACCTCGCTGCATCCGTAATAGGGTGTGTATAACTTACTCCGTAGGTGGAGAGAAAAGAAAAAATTAATTTTCTCCTGTCTGCTCACCTTGACGATAACAGTCAGCGGGCTCAGCATAGCATGTTATTTGCAGCCTTCACATTGTAAGCTATGTATGCACGGCCTGCTCAGCGTTGGGTGGCCACTGAGCTGAGAGCACACAGGCTCATTTTTGTTTCCTTGCCAGAAACTCTTTGGAGAATTCCATGACTCGGAGGCCAGTGACGGTGAGATTTAATTCTGACAGAAGACTAGCAGGAACCAACGGTTTTATTCTCAGATGTTCTGCAAAATTTGGCCAGCATGCGTGACGAAAACATGCTAGAAAATAAAGCTGCATTTTGCTTGCAGAGCAGAGGGCAGCAGTAACACAGATGCAACTAATTAGCTGCTATCTCGCTCATTCCAGGAACTACACGCGCGTCATGTACTGTATGATCTTCCTCCTTCCATAAACTGGTACGCAAGGCAGAGTGTGAAGCAGGCTAATACGAAACTTTCTTTTCTATTCTTGACCGACCACAAGAAGCAATTACGTTGTATATGGGTGGAAAAGAAACAACCATCTATATCAATACAGCTGGAGATAAAGGGTGAGACAGAGTGCTCGGCACCGACTAATCATTATTGATGGAGACTCAGTTTCACTTAACAACCGGATGGCTGGCTGGCTGGCTGGCTGGCTGGCTGGTTGACTGCTGATGCTTAGAAAGAGAGGACTGCATGTGAACTGCCAATGGCTGCTTTTCACAGCCTATTGAGCCAATCAAGGTGACAGTGTGAATACCTCATGTTGAGTGCCACCAAAATCTCTGCAGTCTTGAGTCAAATTTGGTCTGGTTCAACCCCATTCAAATCCGCCGCACTTCAAAGCAATGAATTTTGAGTGAAGTGTCAAGATTAAACTGTTGCTACTCCAGGCTGAAGTGGCTATCACAGTGGTGGACATGGCTTATTTATAGGTTAATTCTACATTTCAATTGTGTGGTAAAACTTTTACCTTCAAACTTTCCACCATGATATCTTGTTTTTTCTTTTTTCTTACCTCCAAGTGTTTTAAGTTTGCCTTTTCCTCGGGGCAATGATAAGAGAGACAATCCCTGAGAAAGTGTGCATAAATCATGTGGATGTATTTACAGCGATGTATGCTTCTACTTGTGTTGTGCTCAAGAATCACAGGATTCATGAATATTCATGACACATTCTATATTTGATCCTTACTATCCATTTTAACCCTTTTTTTAACAGTTTTAACTCAAAATGTACCAGCGTGCACCAAACATTTCTGTGTTCATCTTTGTGTGCAAACTGTGCTCACTAATGCACCGCCAGTATTGTTGGCATCAGCTACGAGCGTGTTTGTGTGCATGCCTGTGTGCACCAATGCATGAAAGCATGCACCAGTTCTAGTCAGGCCTCATTCACAAGAGCATCCCCAATGTGGCCGTGCAAACAGGTGAGGGGTCTGCTGTGGCAGGTGAAGATGAATCTAAACTCAGAATGCTGTGCAGGCATTATGCAGGCACAGTACTGCACTTTGCATGCAATTAGAATTATTCCACACAACTTAACTGCAATCTAGAGTCAGCACATTTAATAAAATCAGTTTTTGAACTTCCTAAAATATTAATTTTACACACAGTTGTGCTGGCCATGATTCTCAGGGCCATAAAAACTCTTAAAAATAGTTTATTTGTGCTGGAAAATCACATTCTCTGTCAGCCTTTTTTTAAATCAGTAATGAATGAGGTTGGTACAATGAGTAAAATGTAAGTTGTAAATAGTTTTCATTATATTTTTTAAGAACATCTCATTGAATCTAGTTGCATGTATGTTTAAATTATAAATAACTGATATACAGCACAATGCACCTATTTGTACTTGGGAGTATCCTAATATTAACTTCATTTGTATCCATCAGACATATGGTATGAATAGAATTTTTACTTCAGACCATCTCAATCATCAAAACTGCCCACCGTGAGCCCCTCCTTCCATTATACTCATTTCTGATCCTGTCCTTTCTGCTCGTTCCCACTGAAATCTGCCACCTCCAGCTCGGCCTCTATTCTTTTTCTCGGTGCTGCATTCTCCAAACCATACATCACAGGAGGTCTCACCACTGTCTCTTTCACTGTTGCTGCTCCTTTTGTCACAAATCACCCCTGACACTCGACTCCACCCACTACGCCCTGTCTGCACTCTGTTCTTTACCTCTCTTCTACACTGTCTGTTGCTTTGGATGGTTGACCCCAGGTATTTAAAGCCATCTACCTTCGCTACCTCTACTCCTAACCTCTTCACCATTCCACCTGTCTCACTGTTATTTAAACACCTGTATTCTTTCTTGCTTCTGCTAACTTTCATTTCTCTTGTTTCCAAAGCATACCTCCACCTCTCCAGGCTAGCGTAATAGTCCACAGACTGTTAAGCCGTCCATCACCACTGCAAACAAGATGTGACCTGATGTAATCCCACCCCCACCTTGAACCCATCTGTCACTCCAGCCACACACCTCACCTCTGTCATGCTGTCCCCATACACGCCCATATTCCTAGCACTATTTAGTTTCCCAGGGAGGGTGTAAATATTTTATTCCAGCATGCAACCCCATCCCTATATGCAGTTATGATGTCACATTACTGTAAGGGAATCCCTGTCTTTCACACGTTTAAGCCCTCTAAATTAGCAGCCGTGAATGGAGAAGCATCTCCCACAGTGCCGCAGTGCTTTAACCCTTCATCTTCTTTCCACACTACCAGTAGCATGACCTGCTGCCACCACCTGAGTCACAGGTGGCCTACTGACAATTTCAGCATAACTTCCCCCTTCTAGAGGGCTGTCTCTTTTTATTGCCTTGCCAAATTAAGGGCCTGGGAATTACTCTAGGCACAGAATAATGATGAAGCAGTCCCTATCTGAACAAGCAAGAGTGTTTATAATGAGATCGTAAACATATGCTCGTGCCAGCACGGCAGCTACCCATCAGCTTAATTGGCTCAATGTGGAATCTCATTTCTTGTTGGTCCTCTCCAGAGGAGGAGCGGTATGTGTGAGGAGAGTGCAGAGTGTGTATTGTGACATCAGTGTGATGTTAGAGTGCAAAGTGATGTTTTTGACTTGAAAGACTAAAAGACAATTGCAAAAGCATCCACCCAACAATTATCCTGTCTGATTCATACACTGGAATATGCAGACAGAGATGCATACACATATTCACACTCTGCACTAAGTAGAAAAAGCATTAAGGTTACAAGTTCAAAAATTCCACTTACAAGGACAACTGAGACCGGCTGTGCGTTGTGTTTGCCTTTGTGCATCAGTATAGTAGCTGAGCCACGTAGGGTGCAAGACATAATAAACCCGCTTACAATTGACAAAGTATGATTTATGCATTTTTCTGAGTATAATCACCCTCGCCGATGGTGTGTGTGGTCCGGAGGGTAAGAGGATGAGCAGAGGTTAAATTGCACTAACCTCTGTCTGTTTGGGCGCTATGGGAAAGATTTGGCAGCCTGGAATAATATAAATGCCATTAATCATCACTTAGCTCATCACAATTGTTTAGAGACATACTTGACATCATCACATAGTCCTGCACACATCTGTCTACCTCTGTCGCAATCTCCGATATGTTTAAATATCCATAAATGGATATGTTATATTATACCATGAACTGCATTTATGGATATAAGCATTATATAAGAATTACACATGCTTCCCCAGTGACTGGCTCATCTGCACATCTCAAACTGGGGATCAGCCGTACTAGCACTGGTTATTAAGGTGTAATGCTTGAGATATGACTTGAATATTAATGTGGAAAAATGTGACTCATACTAGTTACACTGCAAACTCCCGTCCATGTAGTTACCTATGCCAAAACCGAGAGGAAAATGTGAATTCCAACGTATGCTCTCAGCAGATGGACCCTTTGCATCCTCATTGTTTATCTCTTCCAAACTGTCCACTTTCTTGCAGTGCTTGGTGTCCATTCGCCTCTTGTTCTGCTATTCTAATTGCATGTATGATGCTGTGTAGTATGCGCAGATTCTCATTACCAAAGCTCCCTATGGAGATACTATCTTGGCTGTATATGGCCATCTATTCATATTGAAATGAAAATGATTTCAAGCTGAGCAGCCACCACCTGTTAGTAGTAACAGAGACGGGATGAGCCTATTATTCATCCAAAATGTTAATTGCTTGCAAATGTGCAATGACACAATTTTGCAAACAAGCACATATTTGGAGCTGGAAATATAATCAGTTTAGGCAGATGCATTTATATGTAAAGGTAGCAATTTTGTGCAAGAGCCACATAATAAGAAGAAGGAGAAGATCATTCTTGTTTGGTAAAATGTGGTGTTATTTAGATTTTAATTATATTATTTTTACTGATATAATAATCAGTGTATTGGACTATGTTCAGGTTTTTTTTTTTTTTGGTGTCCATAATTAATTTTCCCATTCATGTCAGCTGCCCAGAAGGTGATTTTACTCTTTTTTTCCTTACCTGTTTTAATTGCGTTAAAGCTTAGAGTTGATCACCATCGCTCGTTAATTTCGTCACTGCAAGCCTTTTTTAAATTGTAAGCAGTAAAGGGGCAAAGTTAACTGTGTAACCTTTTCTTCGAGTAACCCACTAAGGAGCTAAGTGGGGTTTACATCAGATGAAGATCTGAACTTTTTAAGTATGAATCTGAGTGAAGATCTGAGGTACACGAGATCTGTCAGAGTTCGGTAAAGTCAGAGTGCAGTCTCTGCTGAGATCCCCTCTAGTGCTGACCTGCCTCTTTCTCATCTCCCTGGTTCCATCTTTCCCTCCACTCTCAGTTTTTTGTTTTTTGGTGTGTGTGTGCGTGTGTGTGTGTGTGTGTGTGTGTGTGTGTGTGTGTGTATTCCCTCTCTAGAGGCATGGTCTTACACTAGCTCCCTGGATAATACACCTGCCTGCAATCAGCACATCACCTGCTTTAAACACCAGCCCTTACACCCACTTCTTGCCACATTGTTCTGCCAGCCTTGTGATCGTATCGCCTCCCGCTTGCTTTGTTTCTAGTCGATCTCAGTAGACTTTTTGAAGTGTGTGTTCCCGCCAGTTTTACCTTGCTTCTCCCCACGCTCCCAATCATCCCTCTTACATCAGCCAGCAACCTCGCCTCCTGCCTACCCACTAATGTCACTCAGACCCACTCTTAGCCACCTCTGTTGGATCATCGCTGCACATTTTTGAACCTGTCAATAAATGTTGTGAACTGCTTATTCGTCTTGTGTTCCTCCACTTTTGTGGCAAAACCTCAACATTCTTTAGGAATATGTAATTAAGCAGCTGCCAGTGATGGTGACTGGTGCAACCTTACCATAAGGCAGATAATCCCACATCCCAGATCTCAATCTGTCTTGTTTCAGAGACAAAGTAGCAAATAACAAATAAATGTAATGTGCAAACTGAGTAAAAGTTTTCTGCCAACATTGCAGCAGAAGCAGCAGCTAGATAACTGAATTATCCAAAATATAACATTTAGGTAGTTCAGTGCTCACAAATATTATCTCAGCTTAAACTAAGCTTGACACTGTTAGAGAGCAAATGGAGCGAATGGTATGGTTGATGAACTGCAGGGTGTTTTACTTTGTGTTGATATGTTCGTGGCTAGCTCTCTCGTGTCCTCACAAAAACAATCAACCAAAACCTGATCCAATCAGGACAGCCAACCTTCGAGCAAAGTCCTCACGGCAGCTTTGCAGGTTATCGCGTGAAGTGAGTAGAATAATCGCACAGTGCATTATGCAGATGTGCAGTAAGGTTCATTCCTGTCATTTAGCAACTTCTGGCTGAACAGAATGACAGACTGGCAATTTTATTCATTAAGCACGTTTCATTATACTGAAACTCAATGTGGTTAACAGAAGATAAAATCATAAGTCGTGTGTAGGATTACAAGAAGAAAGTAAAGATAAGTTACCAACTAATTTAAAGGCATGTTAAGGTTGTGCTGTCATTCACAAATGTTCTTTACATCACTGTTTCTATTTTGAACAATTTACTTAGTAACACCTACAACAGTTGATGGTCACGGTCATAATGCTGTTGGTGTAACTAACCGTGAACATTACATTACGCTGAATGCTTTTGACTCTGTGTTTATGTTATTCTGTGTATTCTTATGCAATCATAAAATTTACAGTTCCAGCACAACAATAATAAAATAAACTTATGACCTTGGTTACGGCAGTCGCTTGCACTTTTATTCTAAAGTGTTACTTTGCTGTTACCACCCATAAATTAGAAAACAATTGTTGGCCTCCAATGCCAAAGGATTTAAATGCAATGCCCAGCTAATAAAGCTATCTCAGCTCTTTCCCTGCACCCCCCCCCCCCACATAGAACCCATCCCTTTTAGCCCTGGCACTGGTTTACAGCTTGCTATAATCCCTATTTGCATGCATATTAAATCAAAAATAGCAAGAATGCTCACAAAATGTCATTTTATTTCAATTTTAAAAGGTTGCCTGTAATGTATTAAGCACATAAGAAGTAGCAGCCACAAGCGGCACCCTCAGTGAAGAGTTTACAACAGACAATAAAACGGTGATTGAAGGGTTGTAATGAAAAGGTAAGTCTGAGGTTACCAAAGGGTGCGATTGATGAGGAAATTATAGCAGGAATTTTTTGATGCTGAATCATCATGGGGAGATGTACCAGTCTGACTTTCACTTTTCACAGCATACTTGTTACACACACACACACACACACAAAATGATATTGTTATGATGTATTGCACTGCGGTTTTAGGCCTGCAATAATGGCTGTCGAAAGTGTCACATTGCTCGATGGTTTATTCCTCGTATCTTTCACAGCTGCTACAGCAGCTCGAAGCTGGATCAGATGCTTTAAATGAACTGCATCAACACGTGGCTTTGTGAACAGTAGTGCCTTTCACTTAGAAAGGTCTAAATTAAACAAAGATGCAGGGCGCTCGCTCAAATTCAGCTGGGGAAAAATATAAAGAAATGCATTGTTTTTTTTGAATGGCTAAGGCCCTTCATCTGGATCATATCCTCAAAGCCCCTCAAAGCATGAAGAGGCACTCATAATAATGCTGTAGATGTTTTATTTTTTTTTGTTGACAAGTGACACAGAAAGAGAACCAGAAGAAGATCATAAAGCAACGGAACAGAAAACATAATAAAACCTTGGATTACAAGGCATTTACTTTATTAATAAGCCTGTCGCATGGGTAGGTGGTGTCATTATGTTGGAAGGTTTAAATCAGCCATATATTTTTCTTTACTGACGTGTTTGAACCTAAACACACTGGCATAAATAAACACACAGCTCTTTTTATAAAAGCTGCAATAGAGTCCTGGTTGGATGTGAATGTAAGCATAACTCTAATATTCACATCTTTTTATGTTATGTTCATTTGTCCTTTCGGCAGGCTCTGCGTCAGCTTTGCTCCAAACAGATAACTGCTTCTGCTGCCGGACTGGATCAAAATGGTATATTTGGTGGTAGCAAAAAGTGCTAAAATGATTTGTACAGCTGAGGGGCCCTGTGATGTAATCATTCTCTCTGGGTTTGTTACATCAACCAGACAGCTTTCAGCAAGTATTTTTTTTCTGCAGCTTAAATCTAAAAACACAGCTGAATGGAATTGTTTCAAAAAGCCAACGACCTTCCCTTCTTCCCAGTGGCATCTGTGTGGTGAAGCAATGTCCCGTTTCATGGATTCCACTCGAATGTATTTGTAGTCAAGCAGTCAAGAATTATGTAAATGTATGAACAAGAAAGAGGTTTGTCTAACGTACTGACGCCAATAAAGTAAATGGGTATTGTAAAATGATTAAGTCATATTTGCTGAACCAGTGTGGAATGCCAAACACATCCAAAAATATTCCATAACTCTGGGGTACATGGAGGAAGGAGAGCGGTTATATGGACATCCAGTAAGTCCTCATGTGTGTTCAGTTCCTTCTTCCACTGCCATTTCATCCATCAGATACTTCACTTGCTAAACGCTGGTGGTGCACGTGAAGCAGGGCGCTGTGTGTTAATCAGGCTGAAATAAACAGTCCTCTATTACTGTCCCCTGGACCATAAGGGATACCCCTCGTGCTCGGTTTTACTGTTTCTCATTAGACGGAAAGAGGCAGCGAGACGGAGAGAGAGAGCGAGAGAGAACCGTGGGAGTTAGTCTGAGAAAGAGAAGGAGGAAGGGAAGGACACGGTTATACTGCGTGCCGATGGATTCATGGGTGGTGGAATATGAAGACGAAAACAGATGAAAAATAAATAAAAAGACATGCAAGAAGGGGGATGTTACTTATAATGAGACCAGGATGATGAAATGGAGGAAACAGGCAATGGCCACAGGGAGCAGTTTTGACAGAGCATGACATACTGCAACAGTGGCCACATATACAAGCATATCAGACGGTGGTATAATGCAATGTAGTGGGTTAATCGCTCTGGTTATTATGTTGTAATGTGGGTGTAATATAGATAGATTTGTTCGCATTTTTATGGGTCAATTAAGGCACAAATTTCCTCCTGCCCTATCACAGAAAAGCAAGAAATATATTCTCTGGAGGAGGTGTGATCCAAAACAGAGACCCTTCTATTAGAATATTTTTAGCTCTAAAAATTCACTTTTTCAGCCTGATGTGGCTTAAAGAGAAAAAAAAACTCCACGTATCAGCTGTGCAAGCTTTGTTCCCGAGCCAAAAAAAAAAAAAGCCATGAGAACTCTTTATGATATGTTTTTGTTATATCTTTGTCCTAATTAGGCAGCAGATTGATCTCCAGGTAAAACATTCATTCAGCGGCTTTGATGTTAAAACATGACTTTATTGTTCAAGCTTATTGGATAATTTTGTAACTACATTAAACTGTGCATGCAAGTATAAACTAGAGCACAGTGACACAGATTATTCAGTATTATTATTTATTAATTATAAATTAGACTGTCCTATGAGTAGCCAGCGTGATGGACGGAGACTAATGATGTCACTAATCTCTACAAGCAGATATCTGCACATGAATCTGCACATGAATCTGCACATGAATCTGAAGTCTGGTATGTCGGCTTTTCTGTGTGAAGTTTGCATGAGTCTAACTCAGGGGTCATCAACTACATTTGTCCAAGGGCTGGAATTTTTCTCTGCAGACAGTGTGAGGGCCAGATGCTCTGTAAAGTAAAATAAAATTAATATTGTATCCAAAATAATATATTATCATTTGATATATTATATTTTCTTTTAAATTTATGATCATTTTTAACAGTGTAATGTGCAGCTCTTGCACTTACATGTTCTTCTCTGTTAGGTTGGCAGTTGTTATGGAGACACTGCAATTGTGTGCAGTTGTGCTCACTAAGGATGTGATGTGTGCCGTCGAGCCACCCGCCCGCCCGGTTTGCGCCGCTCTCGAAGTCACGTGATCCAGTCTTGTATTCTGATTGGCTCTAGGGATGTAGAGGCTTTTGACAATTCGTTAATTTAACGGGTTACAATGCAACGTGATCTGATTGGCGAGTAGTACCTGTGGAAAGGATTCTGTGAATATCTTTATCTCATTTTTGACGGAGGGGGCTTTTAGCGGCTTTTGCATCTTAACGCTTCGTATTTTCTCGTCCTCACTAGACTATTCTTGATTTCAGTAATATTCGCTGTTCAAAACGATCAGAGTGGGGAGCAAAAGAAGGACTGCATTTGCTAAAAGTCAGTCTCAAGATCGTCAGCTGTGGTCTGACGACAATTTAGCTTTTCACTTGATTTTGAATCATTTTTCTGCATCTCTAATCACTGACCAGGATGGATGGAACATGAATTCTTGAATTAAATATGCTCCTCACTTATGCTGATTACCATTTAACCAGTCTACTTACAATCTGCCGTCATATTGCTGCTTACATATTGCATTATGTTGCTCTAGTAAGTAGTGTTGAGTTTGAATTTATTTGGATGAGCAGCGGTTTCATTTTTAGTCTTTTCACTCAGTCTTTTGGTTTTCTGCCTTTTGTGGGCATACATGCTGTATTTCTTCTATTTAGTTACTGCTTACAAATGTTTATGATGAAAATAACAGCAAGCAACATTAACGTGACCTTTTCTAAATTTATGCCTTTGCTTTAATTTATTAAAAATAAATAATAAAAATGTTTGCTTCATTTTAAAAACATCTACAGCTGTTTCTGTTTTTCCTTCTGGTCAATAAAGGTTAACTGCCACATACTTCTAAATGCCACTTCAAATAAGCTCATTATAGACTGTCAGCCTGTTGCTGTTTGATCTACGTTTGAGCCAGGTGAACCGGTGCAGACTCCGTGTCCCGACTTCTTGATGCTACACTGCTTCTGACTGTTAAAGCTGATTACATGCAGATACCTGACATACTGAAAATACCACCAGTGTGTCAAGAGCGAGCCACGGCAGAATACTTAAAGAACATGGAAGTAATGATGAAAATTGGCCCCTGGCTACCCTGTAGTCAGAAACATCAGACGCTGCACCTACAGGATTTCTCCCATCACATTTATCTGTTGAGATGGAAGGAGGGCAGAACAGTGTCAGGAGAAAGGAGCTGGATTATTATTTTGGATCAACAGTAATTGACTGACTCTGTTAACTGATTACTTGGATGGGTAATTAATGGGAAAATTGAATAACAGATTTAAGGAGTAATTGGTTTGTGCATTTATTAATGATGTGTTTTTTTTCCCCTGTTGCCCTGGAGTCAAGAATGTTATTGAAACTACCTGAGGAAAGTGTTTATGATGTTCACTCATAAAGGAATAACTTTCAGATCGCGCTACTGTATGTGTGATTGTGAGATAAAAACACAGTTTGTGTTCCATCCGCAGCATCACACCTCTCATCACACTCTTTTTAGAAATAGCTACAATCTGGCAAACGTTTTTATCATCCTACACCTAACCCCTCTCCTCCACTATGTGATGAGCAATTCAAGATGATGATGATGATGATGATGATGCATTGCTTTGACATATCACAGACTTCAATGCCAGGGCTTTTATGAAGCTACAATTTGTGGCCTGGCCTCGTATCGGTGAGGCTGTGTACATACAAACGTTCACAACTTAGCCTGAGGCCGGTAATGAGCTAGTAGGCAGTGGAGTCCTCGGGGGCGAACGAGGTGGGAATGAATGCCCGGGCCTCCACTGGGCTGCTGGATAAACCTGGCCTTGCTGAGACTGAGAACGCCCACTCGCATCTGCAGTATCTGCTTTGTGGCTCAGTGGATATCCCTCCCATCACCAGCACGCACACACAAAAACACACCCTCTTTCTCCACCCACCTCACCCCCCCCCCACCATGTCATCCTCCCCTCGCCCACACTTGCACACCCACGCACTCCTGACTTTCGCTCACACACACCCGCGATACTGTCAAACACTTAAATGCCAGACGACCTTCCACCTACCTACTGCATCCCACATGCACAGACAGAGTGAGAGGAATACAGATATGCTATCCCTGAACAAACACACACACACACAGACACGCACACCCACTGGTGGAAACAGACACGTACAGTATCCTGCTGTCCTGGAGGAGAGGGTTAATCCGTTTCTTGCTCTCGCTTTAGCTTCTACCTCACTTCATGAGGCAAAAGTTGACCTTTTAATCCATGAAACTTTTTGTCAGGTTTCTCCTACGTGGCTCAGCTTAGTTATCCTTTTTAGACACATTGTTAACATCTTACAAATGTTGGATTTTGTGAATGCTTTGGGCATTTTCTCGTCCTTTTCTTTTAAATCGTTGATCTATTTTATTCTGTAGTTTTTCAAATCAAGCATGATTTTGTTTGTGCCAGATGGGTTCGTCCTAGTAGCTCAGAAACTGCTGATCTACTGAGATTTTCCTGGACAACCATCTTTAAGGTTTATAGAGAACGGTCTGAAAACGAGGAAATATCCAGTAAGTGGCAGTTCAACCTTGTTGACACCAGAGATCAGAGGATAAAGGCCGGACTGCTTTTAGCCGATCAGAAGGCAGCAGTAACTCAAATAACTGTTTGTTAGAAGCGAGGCATCTCTGAACACACAGCGTGTCGAACCTTGAAGCAGCAGAAGATCACACCAGTCAGCTGAGCACAGGAAACTGAATCTACAATGTCCCCAGACACACCGAAGTGTGACAGGAAGAGACTGGAAAAATGCTGTCTGGTCTGACAAGTCTCAAATCCTGGTATGAAATTTGGAGTTTAGAATCAGAATTTGGTATAGAAAACATCAAAGCATGAATCCATCCTGCCTTGCACCAACGATTCAGGCTGGCGTTAGTGTAATGGTGTCGGGGATGTTTTCTTGGCACACTTTGGGCCCTTTAGTACCAGGTGAGCATTGGTAAAAGCCACGGCCTGCCTGGGTATTGTTGCCAACCGTGCCCATCCTTGACCACAGTGTACACATCGTCTGATGGCTGCTTCCAACAGGATAATGTGTTATGTCACAAAGCTCAGATAATCTTAAACCGATTTCTCAAACGTGAAAATTGTTCACTTGATTCGCCTTAGTGAACTATGCCACAAAGAATGAAGGCAGTTCAAAAACCGGTCTAACACAGTACTAGCAAGGGTTACCTGTTGAGTGCATGTTAACTGATGCTGATGTGTCCAACTGAAGCAGGCCATCTGTATGTGGGATTCTGGTACCAATGTGTAATCATTTGGCTGGTGAGATTGTGGAAATTCTTTTAACGCAGAGGTGGTGGAGAATCTATTTGCATGCAGTCCTCCAAAAAGCTAATAGCACGTATTCTGACTGTGATCCTGCTGTGCAGACGTAGACTGCTGACTGGTTGAAAAGCTAGGCTGAACAGGAAAGATGACAGCGGAGTTCATCACAAAGAGGAAGAAGTATGGAAAAAAAAAACATCAAAAAGCGTGCATGCGAAACACAAACAGTGGCTGCAGTTTTTTGTCAGTTGTTTGGCTTTTAGAGGCTAACAAAGACCAACACCAGCACAAGCATCAAAAAGAGCAGTTCTTATTACCAGGTCTAATTTTGACACTGCCCCCTGGTGACAGTAGACTGCACAGCTACGGGCCCTGGTGCCTTCGGACAATGACCTGCAGCAGCAGCGGCGGCGGCAGGTCACATACTGTACACTGATCACCCACATTATTACAGTGTTCTGCTGGGAAACTCTTGGCCCAGACATTCAGGTGGATGCTATTTCAACATGTACCAGCAAAGCTGTGAGAAAGGTGTAGACACCCCGTTTTAGCAACATACTCCCCTTAGCAGGACAATGAGCCCTGTCACAATGCAAAATGTGCCCAGGAATGGCTCAAAAACTGACCTGGCCCCTCGAGGAACGCACCTGAACAAGCCCAATCCACGGAGGGCTAACCCTACAACCAACACGGCCCAGTGGATCCGCTAAAAAACACCCGTAGACGTCTCATTTCCATTTCCCCCAAGGGTCAGAGCTGCATCAGCAGCCGGGTGGAACCCACAGAGTATTAGGCTGGTGGTTTTAATGCTGTGGCTGATCGATGTATGTGCAGTAGATTGTGGTACATGTGGCAGCTGGTAATGGCAGAGAGAGACTTCATTTCCGCTACGTGTTACAAGTGATGAGATTAGTCTGCTGTGTGTATATGAGTGTGTGTGACAGAAGGAGAGAGAGGGGCAGACAGTATAAGGGGTGGATTAGAGAAAACACTGTATATTTTTACATGAGCTTGAGTTAAGAAAAGGAAATTGAAAAGCAAGTAGGTTGCGAGATGAGTGTATACGTGTTGGTTTGTGAAAGAAGGAGGGAGGCCCCTTGCTGAGCCAGACAGGCAGACAGCTTTCTATATCTCCCTCTAACAACACCTCAAGGTCAGCTGAGGTTAGGACTGCTGAGACTGGAATCTGAGTCGACTACTGCGCAGCCAATATACTGCTCAGCTTTGTCACTTTTTTTTTTTTTTCTATCAGCACTGTGTCCCACAATCCTCTGCAGTGATTAAACATCTGAAAGGGAGCGTGAATTGGGATGATGGGATAGAGAGCGACATTGAGTATTTGAGTGTGCGTGTCTGTGAATATTTTTGTGCTATGTGTGGGGGGAAGAAAAAAAAAGCCAGGAGGAGGCAGATCTGCAGACAGAGACAGATGTGACTCGGTGGTCGACGAATGCCTCTGTTTACATTTAAAAATAGTCTTGTACACCTCAGCCACACCTCATTGCTCCTTTCCGACGGAGCTGCGCCAGCGTGAGGGGAAATTTCAAGTCAAAGGAGAAGCAAGAAAAGGAGGAAAACTGAAAAAAAAAACAGAAAAATGTTTAGGCATATTCCATAAAACCGCCTCTATGTGTCACTGTCAAATCTCTGTTCATAATAATCTCTGAGGAGGCAGTATCGATGATCATCGACGCTGCCTCTCGCTGCCCTTTAGCTCCCTTTCTATTCTCGTGTGCAACATCACACATCAAATCAAGCTTTTAAAGCTCTCTCTTTTATGTTTTTATGCATTTAAAGAGAGCAGGATCAGCTCCAAGAACATATCCCCCTGATGTTATTGAATGAGTGATTGAAGTTCATCCATCAAAATCAGTGCATTACAGCATAAGGAAGTCTAAAAGTTTCATTGGGCATGGGCCAAGCTGTAAAAACAGAGTGTTTAACAGCTCAAGTTCTCACTAAACTGTGTTGAAAGCAGATGAAAATCATTAGTAGTATTTCTGTGTGGTTATGGGGGCCGGTGAGTCTTATTATTCTCCAGGCATGCAGCAGGATTATCAGAAGCTCTTGAGATGACATTATTATTCACATCCCACCACTTTTCTTCTGTCAACACTAAAATGTAGGTGAAATGTGATTTGATGTCACTCATGAATAATAATACAGCTGTACTTTTAAAGACTATATTTCAACTTGCAATAAGAACCAGATGACAGCTTCCCCGTTTCCAAGATTACTTTTTGACAAATAGTAAAAAGGGAGGATAAACTTTCTGTGGTGTATTCATGGCTTCATTTGGGTTTCCTCCTCTCTGTTTGAGATGTGTGATTTACTTAAGCATCGTTCAAGTTAAAGAGGCAATTAGATAGAGGTATAAAATAGGGTTAACATAAAACACCGGGGACTTAGCTCTTTTTTTCCCCTGTTTTTAAAAGTTGAGGTTAAAAGTCAAAGGGAGTAAAATGATGGTTTCATAGCGTCTCCTCATGGACTTAAATATGGCCACAAAAACGCGCAGTGTTTAGGAATTAAATGAGCCAATAATGGCCTGAAAATCTTTTATTTTATTCGCAGAGACAGGAAATTATCGCAATCTGCACATAAGAAAACAACTGCAGCAGGTGATGCAGGAATAATACTACTACTAATAGCATCAAAGAAAGATTCAAGATTTCATCTATTATTGGAGATCAGAGAATTGTGTAGCTCCGGCACCCTTGGCCCTGTTGTTAAAAGTGCCTTTAAATGAAGAAAGTGAACTCAGAGTTCAATGAATTTCCACAAGCAGTCTGACGCAGGACAAACAGGGGCAAAAAAAAATCTTTGTGAGAGAGAAAAACAGAGTCAAACTGAGAAGCTGCGGAAAACACAGCAGTGGAAAGGTGGCTCGGTATGTAAGAGCTAATTTCACACCGGCAAGTCAAGGAATCCAGATTAAAAGACACGTTGCACAAAGAAGAGGAGTTTAATAAGACTGAGTAGGTGGACAGAGGCAACAATCAGCCGGAGAGCTTGCTGTAATGAGCCGGGCACAAAAGTCCAACAGCGGCCTAAATACAAACTGGAGCAACCCGTGAGTCCTACAAACGTTTCAATTTGCGATTTATTTATTGTATGATCGGTAATATACACACGCAGTGAATTCCGCACACCCAGGATATGCATCACAAAGCAGTTCATCGGTTATGTAGCTCCTACCAAGGAAGAATGAATCTGATCCAGAGAGTAAGATCGAGGGGTGAGCTTGCTGTAATGCCCACTTGGGAAACAGAAGACTGAGAACAATGGGTGTGAGGGACGGGGAGGTCTGTGGAAGTGGAATTGTTTTCCAGAGACAGATTTGTAAACCGCTGGAGCAGCTTGTAAGCAGCTTTCACTCAGATGAAACAATACCAACAGAGTCATGCATCTGCTGGCTTTCAGCGCGTGCGCGCTCACTGCACGATTGTGTTTAACTTATAGTTAATATTAGGCATTTTTCCTGATGGAAGCATCGGTGTGGGCAGCCTCGTTTTATGTACAGTATGTGCCCTTTGCTGCAAGCTGCATTCTACAGTGTCTCAGAGCAGTGTGGGTATTAGCGGTGAGTTACTGGAGGGAGGTAGGGGAGCCATGCTAGGCCATGCAGGGCTGTAATGATGCATCTTCACCATGAGTGATAATGAGTGCTAAGGTAATCCTCGCCTGGGACCACAAGCACACACACAATAAACACACTATTCTCACACACATTCGTGAACAAAATGTCACCAAAATACCACACAAACACTTATCTGGAGGCACCCTACACTTTGCCTGTGACTTATCACTCTACCTACTGAGCATGAAGGGAAATCAGAAGCGCACAATCTTGCCCCTGAGGAGGGAAACTTATGGCACCCCAAAGGCTGTTATGGTGACACTCCCTCCTTACTGCATCTTCTCCTCCTCTCTAAACAGCTTTATTCTTTTATCACACAGGCAATCAGATAGATAGTAGTGTCCTGAAACCCTTCCTACTGCTCAGTGATCGGGGGACGGCAGACAGTGGACCTCCCTAATGCAACCCCTGAGGCCTGAGGTTTTTAGCTGGAGCCCCCTCTGAAAGAAAAGATGTGGAGATGGAAGAAAAGTAGGGACAGGGGGAAAGATGAGTGCCTGAGGTTTGTGAGTTTCTGAGTGTGGACAGTAGAGTTTAAGGCGTGTTTACAAAAATGCATGTGTGCTCGAGTGGGTTGTGCACACAGAAGAGACGCTAGTAGAGCAGATAAAAGGAAAGAAAAGCGAATCTCTTTCCCATGTGTCATAAGTCTGTCTCTTTGAATGAGAGTTAAATCCATCAAGTCAAAGTGGAAGAGCTCTCTCTCTCTCTCTCTCTCTCACCTCTCCATCCCAGCATCCCCCCTTCCCCTTGCTCACTCTCCCTCTCTCCCTCCCTCTCTCTCACTTCGACTTCCTCTTTGATCTGATTGTTTCTCTCGCTCGCTGGACCAAATCAATCTGCCACCCACACGTCGTGTCATCACGAAAAGAAGACAAGGACACGTGTGTTTGAGCCGGCCCGCATGACACTCAATGGTTATTTGCGCATGTCCGTCTGTGAGTGTGTGTAGCACGACAGCAGTCTTGCCGCTAAGCTTATGAATGAATATGATATTAATCCTTAAAACATGGAGGAGGGGATTACTTTGTTTACTACGTGCGTTTCTCCTGAAATGGAGTGCTATCACACAGTGATGGTGGCATTTTTGGATGTCCAAAAAAGCTTTATGAAAAGGCATAAAAGAGTTTAAAAAAAATGAAAGGAAGAGGAAGAATGTGCAATATTTCAGTGTGCGTACATGTTGGCTGTGTGTGGGTGCATAACTGCCATATGTTCTTTAGGCAATTCATGGAAAATAAGAGATATGTTGGGTATTACAGCTCTATTTTTAGCACAGGCAATCTCGAACCATGCTGGTGCTTCCATGTGTTTAAATCTGCCCCAGCAACTTGCCAATATTTCTTCTGTCTTCTCAAAATCCTCATCATGATAAGAGAGAATATGTGAGGGGGGAAAAAAAAGGGAAAATTTCAGAAGAAGCTAGAGAACTCAATCTCCCAAAATAGGTCAGTTTGAAAGCACGATGAATTTTCATACAGCCTTTTAAAAGGCTTTTTAGGACTGAGGATTGTGGAGAAGATGCTGCTGAGGATCCCTTTCTCTCACTCACACATGCACACAGCTGGGTCGAGGTTCATCGAGGGGCCTTCGAAGACTGCTCACTGCCCCCTGGTGTTTGTCCCTGTGACAGTATGTTTTTCTTGGGCGTACATCCAAAGGCTCACCCCTACTGAGCATCTGGAGAGGCAGAAATGTGTGGGTTCAGTCTCCTCATATAGCAAATCATCTCATGGAGGCTTCAGTCAAGGCGTGGGTGTTAAACACTGACCGAGAGCGGATGAGATGTCCATTTGTTCCCCTTCACACGCCTCCTTTATGTAGTGGAGCCTACATGAACACACGGAAGAAGAAATCAATAAAGATGTGCCAGACTTACCCACATAATCAGAGCTCTCATAAGCTGCCACCTCACGTTCCGCCTGCGGTTGTATAAGAATAGGGAGGGAATCTCTGACTCATCATCCCAAAAATAAACCAAGCAATTATTCATATTTTAGGATAAAGTGAGTTAATACTGCTGACACGGCTCTCAGCTCACCTCCAATTGCTCCTCTGTTCAACTCCATTTAATGGAGCTGCTGTATATTCTCCATAGCGTCTCTTAAATCAGCTTCTTCACAATGAAAGACCGGACCTGTGATTTTAAATGTCCTGAGTCAAATTAGTTCTGTTCATGACAGAAACGAATATCTTTAACTCATATTCTGGGGCTCTCCTGCAGAGTGCTTTTATGCTTTATAACCATATTTGTGTCTTTTAGCTTTTCAGTTAGGTTCTATTTGCTGCTCCCTCTCACTCAAGCAAGAACAACATTAGATACTGAACACACGGAGAATACCGCTGTGGTTACTTTAAGAGGTCCTTGACACTTAGACGGTAATGTAACTTGCTATCTTGCTAGCTATTTGTTTCACTGGATTTTCAGACATGTTTTTATCTGTTTCATCAGAGCAGGTTATTAAAGCTTGAGCTGGTGAACTAAATAGTCTGGAGACTTGCACACCTACAGCTTTTAACCCTTTATTCCTCGTGTTAAACGTCTGCCTCTGATAGTCAGGCTTTAAATGTGAACATGCTGCATTTTGGCCTTAAAAGGAATTTTAGATTACTTTTATTATAGGAAAAATTCTACAATGTTTATATGTTTTGATACTTCTAAGGCTTTTGATTATATAAATAATGAAAATAAAATCAGATAATCTGTTTCAAAGAGGGGTTTCTGGCTTCCTTTTGAGAATTCTGGTTTTCTAGGTTTGCATCGGGCAGATTTTTGTGTTTATATTGGTCTCCAGCAGGCACTGGGAGTCTGTTTGCTCTATAATAAAATTTAGGCCATCAAAAACAATGCAAATAAAATGAATAAAAATATAATTATTAGAAGAAGGCATGAAAAAAATGTGTTTCCTGATTTTTAATAATAAATAATTAGGCCATTAAATGACCCATGATCTCTCACTTCATGAGGATAGACAGTATTCTATGTTATACACATAAGTAAATATGCTGGCTCCTAAATTTAGCTCTCATAGAGTATCTATGAAGACCTAGTTTTTTGTACCTGTCTGTATGCTGCCAATCTTTGGTGTTGCTACAAAAAAGGCACCTTGAGGAGACTCACAGTGGCTTATAATGACAGCATGAAGCTGTTGCTGAAAGCCCCTAGAAACTGCAGTGCAAGCCAGATGTTTGCTAATGTCTGTATACTCACCTGCTCTGCTGTGATAAGAAATCTTTCAGTTAGCTACATGCATAGGTTATCTAAATCTGCAAACAATATTTTGGCTTCAAGCAATCCTCAACTGAGCTGAATCAGGTTAGAATATCAAATATAGAGCCACTGCAGCTCCTTTCTACCACATCATAGGAAATGCAGTATTTTACTACATTTTTAAAAATTATTTTTCCTGTATACAGTGGGGAAAATAAATAATTAATACACAGAATCTTAAAAAAATATAATTTTATTGCATGAAACAAGTATTTGATCACCTACCAACCAGCAAGAATTCTGGCTCTCACAGACCTGTTATTTTTCTTTAAGAAGCCCTCCTATTCTGCACTAATTACCTGTATTAACTGCACCTGTTTGAACGTGTTACCTGTATAAAAGACACCTGTCCACACACTCATTCAATCACACTCCAACCTCTCCACCATGCCCAAGACCAAAGAGCTGTCTAAGGACACCGGGGCTAAAACTGTAGACCTGCACAAGGCTGGGATGGGCTACAGGACAATAGGAAAGCAGCTTGGTGAGAAGGCAACAACTGTTAATCTTCCTCTGTCTGGGGCTCCATGCAAGAGCTCACCTCGTGGGGTCAGGGTGATTCTGAGAACGGTCAGGAATCAGTCCAGAACTACACGGGGGGGCCTGCTCAATGACCCGAAGAGAGCTGGCACCAAAGTCTCAAAGATGACCGTTAGTAACACACTATGCAGTCATGGATTAAAACCCTGCTGGACACGCAAGGTTCCCCCTGCTCACGCCAGCAAATGTGCAGGCCCATTTGAAGTTTGCTACTGACCATCTGGAAGATCCAGAGGAGGCATGGGAGAAGGTCATGTGGTCAGATGAGACCAAAATAGAGCTTTTTGGTATCAACTCAACTCGCCGTGTTTGGAGGAAGAAGAAGGACGAGTGCACCCCCAAGAACACCGTCCTGACCGTGAAGCACGGGGGTGGAGACATCATACTTTGGGGGTGCTTTTCTGCCAAGGTGACTGGATGACTGCATCGTACTGAAGGGAGGATGGCTGGGGTCCGGTATCACGAGATTTTGGCCAACAACCTCCTTCCCTCAGTAAGAGCATTGATGATGGGTCGTGGCTGGGTCTTCCAGCATGACAGTGACCCGAAACACACAGAAGCATTTCAGAGTCCTGGAGTGGTTTAGCCAGTCTCCACACCTGAACCCAATAGAAAATCTTTGGAGCAAGCTGAAACTCAATGTTGCCCAGCTACAGCCCCGAAACCTGAAAGATCTGGAGAAGATCTGTGTGGAGGAGTGGGCCAAATCCTGCTGCAGTGTGCAACCTTAATCAAGAACTAGAGGAAACATCTGACCTCTGTAACTGCAAACAAAGGTTTCTGTACCAAATATTAAGTTCTGTTTTTCTATTGTATCAAATACTTATTTCATGCAATAAAATGCAAATTATTTAAGAATCATACAGTGTGATTTTACACAGTTGAAGTGTACCCACGAAAAAAATTACAAACCTCTCCAGTCTTATCTTTGTGGGTGGGAAAACTTCAAAATCAGCAGTGTATCAAATACTTATTTTCCCCTGTACCAGTCAAAAGTTTGGACACACGGTACCGTAACTGTCTAATGGGCTGAAAGATGCTGGACTTCAGGATAAAAATCACACCCTCTCTGACAAAACTGAAACATTCATGATCAGAAAACTGTGGCTGCCGTTGGCCACTTGTTCAGACAATAAGATTGTTTTTCTTTTTTTCTTCTTTTTTTTATGTTTAAAGCCCACTTGCAGAACATTTTCAGGGTTCGCCAAGCAGTATTTCCCCCAAAGGCTGAAAAGCAGACCAAACTACATTATCAGTGACAAAGATGCAGGGTTACCAAATGAACTGGAGGTGCCACTCTAAGCTGATACGGCTCTGGGTGTAAAAAGTTGGTTATGCCAGTTAAATGTAGCCAATATGTTCCTCTTTCCCCTGGAATCTAGTCATGCCAATAAAAAAGAGGGAATAGCCAGATTTTGGAAATGGGTCAGACCAATAATGTTTGGTTTAACATGGTTAACTGCTGCTTTCAAAAAAAGCAACTCAGTGTTATCGCCAGCAAATCCAAACACCAATCTGCTTGATCACTGCTGTCTGCTCACTGCAGAGCAGCAAGATAACCAGCCTATCTGCTCCCCTCTCTCTGCTTTTATCTCAGCATCACTGCTCGCGTAAATGCTTCCCCTACTGTTCTGGCTCCACAATTGGATCCCCAAACCAAGAAGAACCATGCTGTGTTTGCCTGGTAAGATGCTTTTTTTCCTTTATAGACATATGTAAACACATAACATCAAATAATGCACATGCAAAGAAATAAAGCCATTCTTACATATGCATACCAGTCTGTGGGGACTTTTATGAGGGACAGCAGATTTCTCTCACAGTACAAATTATAAAAAGATCTTGAACAAATTTTCTGTAACAAAATCGAGTCCAGTCATCTCTGGAGTAATGTTTAAGTCTTAGTTTAAGGAACCAATTAATAACATCTCATTACTTCTGCCAGAGGTCAGATATCACAGAAGAACAAGAGGTCAGGAAAAGAGAACCATAAATTATATGAATATTTTAAATGAAGCAAATGTATATTTTATGAGTACAGTAAATCAATCTGTACTCTAATATATAATAATAATCATAGGATAGATCCAAACAAAAATAATAGTAATGATGATGATGATGATGCAGAGTACACACTTAACTTAGCAATATTTACTAATTTAAGTAACAAGAATCTCAGCTGTGATTGTGCAAATCTGAGCGATGAGCAGGAAAGAAATACTACGCATGACACATTCACACATGCAGTGTCTGTTGTATGACCTTTGAGCATTTATGTTATCCTAGCTCTAATGCAGATTTCATAAACGGGCAGAATTGAACTGAAATGCATGCAAGTGCAAACACACACTGTGTTTTTCCCCCTGAGCATCAGGTTCAATCCATCCTGCGATTGGGAATTGTTATTTTTCTTATTAAAAGAACAGGTGGTCATGAGATAGAAGTCTCATTTTTCACTCGTGCTGCACTCCATGAGCCCAAACTAATGATCAAAACATTGAGCCGCTTCAAATCATCTCTCACTCCACACTGATAGATGTGGGAACCGACGGGAAGAAAAGTGTGCGTGCCTGCAGGTATTTGTGTGAACATGAATTGTGTGACTTTGTTTCCACGTTTGCTTCCACACCTATATATGCATATGTAATTACATGTGCAGGTGCGGTAGTGCAGGACGTGTTCGTCTGTTTGTATGTGCGTGCTGAAGACAATGGTAGGATATCTGTGCTTTCAGGGTAACAGGAAAGAGGCGGTGAAGCCAGTGGCTGTGACAGATCACTTGCTCTGCTCCTTTTCCACACTGTGGGTATTCTCTAAGCAGTTCCCTCTTCCACACACACACACACACAGAGCTTCCCTTTTTTTTTTTTTTTTAATGCACTCGTCGCTCATTTGTGCTGCACCATGCTTATCGCTTACAAAGAGAAAACCGCATGCATTTCAAAGAGAGACAATGAAAGTGGTTTAATGATCTGTAATGTATGGGTGCCATTCATTGGCACAGAATAAAAGGAGAAAGAGGAGATAGAAACTCCAAAAAAAATCAAGTCATTCCCCTTAACTGGTGACTTTCAGGGAGAGACTGTGGAGGCTGCTGTCAGAGCCATTGTGTTTTTAATTCTTCCCGGGGAGCTTTACTCGCCTCCAAATGAGATTACTAAAAACACAAGCCAGTCAGTGATGACAGAGTGACTGAAAGAAAAAAAATAATTTCAGGGATGTGTGAGGCGTGTGATACGTTATCTGCATTTAACTTTTCACACACACACACACACACACACACACACACACATAAAAACTGAGATAAAGGCCGACACTCTGCCGCACAAATCCACTCAGGAGATGATTTTTTTGTTTGTGTGTGTGTGTGTGTGTGCGTGTGATTTCAGTTTGATAGCACAGCGATGACACCGATGGAAGCGGGAAGGTGTGATGCTTTGGTGTGTGGAAAAAAAGAAAGAAAAGGTGTTTCCATGATGCAAACTTGACAGCAGGCAAGACAGAAAAACACAAACTTTCCATCACTCCCCGCTTTTCAGTGCTTGTGATCATGTGCGCTCCTTTCTGCCACTCTATATGGGCCAGTGAGATTAGTCATCGAAGGGCCCATCTGTTCTGTTTACAACTCATTTGTTTACTCACTGGTTCACATCAGAGCTTGCTGCGGCCAGGGGGATTCCTCCAGTGTGAGACCGGGTCTGGGCTCTGGGGTTTATCTCAGCTCAGTGATTCATCATGTTTCTCACTAAGTGGCCGTGACGAACACACAGATTCGTTTCATTTCCAACTGTAATGAAAAGCAAAGTACTGGAAAAACGTCGCTAAAAAGCCAAAAGAACGAAGGCAGAACTGACCAACAGTTGGTCAGTTAGGCCAACCAACTATTTCACTGCCCAAGGATCGACACGTTTCGAAGGAAAAAAACAAACAAGAACTAATCGTCCGCACACAGTTTGGTAAAAAGGTAGTCTGTTGGTGTTTGCTGTCCGTGGGGAAATAGCTGTGAACACGAAGATGAGTTGACGGGACAGGTGGTGATGTTAGGTAAGCCTGCAATAGTTTCACATTATGCAGATGAGCAGTAAAAACAGCAGATGCAGCTGGAGACATTCACAGACAAATAAACTCTGCTGAAACCCAGCGCTGTCCACCAGGATGTTTAAATATATGCCGGACTGGAAAATAGCTCTTTGCCTAAGCTGATTTGCACAGGCTTACTTATCCATCCCTTCATCCACTTTTATACCCACTCGTACTGATTCTGGATCACAAGAACCTTATGCTATCCATAGCTAAAATAATCTTCATTCAGAGGTAACATACAGTACCAGTCAAAAGTTTGGACACACTGTTTCAGGTAACAGTAGCTAGCTTTGAATTAGAAATAAGCAAAAATTCTGATCTATAGTGTATCAATATCATATAATTATACATATTTTCACTTCAGCCCGTTGTTTTGTTTCCCAACCTTTTTTTTTTTTTTTTTGGTGCACCTGTGTTGAGTCACTTAACCTCGCTCTATACGTAGCACACCTCATTTCCATGAGCTCACAGAACTCCTCTCAGACCAATTCGTGCACCTAGGTGCGTCTGACTATATCTATCCAGTATCTCTCAACCTCACAAACTAGCTCAGGGCCCTTCCCCATTCCATGTCCCAAGAGCTACTTTCAGTGGTGAGGGATTGGACCACCAGGTCCTCCACCCTTGACTGCAGTGCAACACATTGCACCCAACCCCTACGGTGCCTACTGCAGGTGGTGAACCCACCAGAGGGCTATTTATATTATTCCTCCATAATGAGTCCAAATTTAATAAAGTCACATTTTTCACAAGGTTGTTCCTATTTATGAAGTCTGCATGAAACAACAAGTCATGGGGCAAAGTATCTAAGATGCAGATCCATATAAACAGCATTAATAACATTATTAAGGAGTATAGCGTAAGTGCAGCCAGTGTTGTTCTAGTCCTCATAAATTCCCCTTCACATTTTTCCTTTACCATGAGAGAGTAGGAAAAGAGATGGGAGACATTCATCCATTATTAATAGTGTTAATCTGCCTCTTGCTTGCTCTGTTGAATTTGTTTGTTATGCTGACTGGCATCTGTGCATGAATTTCAGTAATAATGTTATTGGAATTTAACTGCACTGTTTACTGCTTTTGGGTCTAAAGTGTTACAATGTAACTCCTTAGTTGTTGCATTTCAGTTTGCTTTTGCTTGCTTCACCAGGAGTTATGCACTGGACTATTTATTAAAGGTCATCTAGAACAGAACAAATAAAACAAAGCATAACAATGCTAAAGTGCATTTGTAAAATGTATGCAGACTGTAGAGCATAGCCTATTAAGTAGTTTTCAGAAACCATGTGTGCGGTTTTCATTAATTAGGAATAACCGGCAAAGTTTCCAGTTTGTTACGTAGTTGTTTTGCTGTAATTATTTAGCATTTTAGACATACCTTGTTAAGCGTTGCCAATTATTTTACTGGGAAATGTCAGTGTCTTGCAGAAAGCGAACAGCCCTTCCTCCTTGTTAGACATTTGAGCCAACTTTGTCTCAGATGTTGTTATAAAATATTGACAAGATGTCATCCAGTATTTTCACTGATGCTGAGTTATACTGTGCTTGTCATTCTGACTGGCCATGTAGAAATGATCTTGTGATTATGGTGCAATGTCAGGAAATACAGTCTATTGTCTATTCTTGGAAGTCTTCTTTCTGCAGTCTCACTCTATTTCCACCTTATTAAATGATATTTGTTTGGGAGTAGAGAAAAATTCAGACATCTTAGCCAACGTCCTGCCCTTAAATCTAAAAAGAGCAAACTTAATTTTCCTATTTCCAACATTCTGCTGAACCACAAATAATTAAAATGCTTTAAATGTTAGTTTCAGGTGTTGTTACAATGGACTGTGTGTGTGTGTTTTATATATATATATATATATATATATATATATATATATATTGCTGAAAACTGAAAACTTGCCTCCACCTTTGCCCTTCAAGATGACTAATTTTTTTATTGCACCAAGTTTTTACTGTATTTTACAATATAATTTTGCTAATTTTGCTCCTGGACTGAATTAAATTTGAACATTATCTTATAACTGAGGATATGATTATGGTGAAGTGAATGTGCATTGGCCTAGTTAGTCTATTTTGTGCACTGTGAGCCAGTAATCTCTCAGTTTGCTGTCAAAAGATAAAAATACATAATACTCCTGGGTGGCTCAAAGCCACCATACTGTGATTTTTATCTATTGGCACACAAATTCTGATTAGAGCTTAAGTGGCGCCTGGAAAGCAGCAGCAATGCAATCCAGCCATTGTTCTACAGAAAAACAAAACTTTCCAAAGTTATGTCCCTGAAAAATGATGTTCTGTGTGTATTTAAATGGAATCTGTCGCTGTGTGAGAAAAACACGGGGCTGCTGTGGGCTGTAATTAAAACTACCAAGCCAAGGGCACAACTGAGCTAACAATTGAAAAGGTCAGATATGGTGGTGGACACTGGTTACATATACCACACATCACATCCTGATACAATGTCAACATTCATTACATAAAGTAAATTAGTCCATGCTGACTTTATTACATTCTTGTGTGATTTAATGTAGACAGAAGTGTTGTTGAGCTTTGCTCGTGCTAGTTTTTACTGACTTAAGAGCTGGTGTCGAATTTTGCACTTCTTAATGTGTCGTCTGAATCTACTGACGCTAACCAGAAAAACTCAGAAGGGATTTATTGGCAAACGTATACCCAAAGGCACATCTTACATCAAAAGGTAGACTTGATTCTTAATTAAACTGGTAGAGCAGAGCAACAGTGACACCTCTGTGGCGCTCTGCCTCAGTAAAACTGAACAGCCACTAAAGTTTCTTCTGAGTAATGATTAATGCATCCAATTTCTGTGATCTGTATTGAGCATAGCATCCTGGGTAATTAAATGATGGTCTACAGAGCACCGACTGCTCTCATAAAATGACAAGGCCATAATTATCATGAAGCTTGGTTACCCTCTGACTCAAATACTAATTGTACATCAATAACCAAGCAGAATATGTCACCAAATTAAAACCTCAAACAACTCGAGCCGTACAAATAGTTCAAAGCTGCAGCATTTCAGTCAAGGGCGTCAAAAAATATGCAATTCGCGATTTTGCTATTCATATACTTCCTATTCATTAATTGAGTAATTTCACAAGTATATAAGGTGAGATGTAAAACTAGCAAATATAATCTGCCTCAAACATATTTATGCGGTCACCAGTCAGAATCGGATTGGGCCATTTGATGTAAAAGACATGCTGAGGTCTGTCTGTTGAAAGAGATCAAGGCTGTCAAACAGAGCAGAAACACAGATATCAGTGCCAGACTCAGGAGGCTTTCAGCCTCTTGAGACCAGATTTAGGCTGCTTTATGGACACCCAAAATGGATAAGGGCATGCTGTAGATCAGCCAAGGTGGAGAAACAAGACAGAGAGCCACAACAACAACAAGCTGCAAACAAGGAGACAGAGCCTCAGTAAGCCCACTATCACAGGCACCCAGATTTACACGACAACTTTTCCACCAGCATGTCATCGGCATGCAGCCTGTTAACTACAGAAACATCCAAAACCAGGAAGGGCCCCGTTCAAAGAGAGGAAACTATAACTGAGCTATAATCCAGAGAATCAATATAAAGGCAAGAAAATATACAATTAACCTGACAAAATTATTATGTGGACATTATTGTGTCATGGCCTAGAGGAGAAGAAGAGGGTTTATCACTGAGAGGATCCTCAGTCGAATCCTTGGACTGGCATCATTGCGGGCCCTTGAACGAGGCCCGGCACAGATGGCCGGAGATCTGGGAAGTCTCTGAATTAAGTTAACCGAGTTAGATTTTAAAAAAATAAGCACGACTGGGAGCTCAGAGCTCACTGTGAGTTTACCAAAACTGGAGAAACTGAACACTTGCCTCAATGAGCAAAAATAAAGCTTCTCTTAGTGAACACAATAACAAAGGCAGTGCACTCCTGGAAGAAGAGAGATGCAGTTTGAGGAGGCGATTTAACTTTTTTATTACTCACAAAACCGGCACTGTTTTAAAACTGTCAGTACAATCTCAAATATACAGTAATATATAAAGTACTGAGATGCATATATATATATACAGTACATATACATATATAGGTTACTCTGCTAACATTTAAATCAAGCCCGTTATTCTTACTGTTCCCGTCCTCCTCGAAAACAAATAGAGCAATAAAAAAAAAAGATGCCCAGCCCAGTCTTGTTGACATTTTAGGGAGTCCTCTTGGAGCAGTAAAGATGCCCGTTTGATGGATATTACAGCTCTAGGGACAAAATGAGAAATGCTTATGGATGCAGAGGTGGCGAACAAAGGATGAGGTGAAGGTGGATAAAATGAGCAAGGAGCAAGAGTCGCTTGCTAGACTTAAACAGGACATATGCTCAGTGAGAGGCAGAACAGACAGCCATGGCAACAACATCAACCAGAGAATGAAACCGTCAGTAATCTCTACTAAGCCTCTTCTTCTGTGCTTTCAGTACACTGGTCTGTAAAGAAGCTCTCCAGAGGCAAGTCTACGTTTCAGCTCCTTCCAAAGCAGTTCCCTCTCCTTCTGGGCGCCCTTCATGAAGCCTCGATTCTCCTGTGCTCTCCGGGACAGGTAGGGCATTACCTCGTTTACCGGACCGTAGGGGACATACTTATAGACGGGGAAGCCTGCCTGGCCTGGAGTGAAACAGGATTGGGAGAAAACAAAAGAAAAATGACCTATGAGGCACGATATATGATGATACTACATAAACAGGACAAATTAGACTATTTATCTGCCAATATTATCAAAAGCTTTTCATAAAATGACTCGTTTCAGCTGCAGGAGAACATGGTTTTCACAGATTAGTTTGGACAAACTAGAGAATACATCAAAGCGTCGTCCTGATTGGTATCTCTCGCCGAATGTTTGCTACGATCCGTGTAATCGGGCAAGATTGCAGCATCTGCACTGACATCTTCTCTTGTCTGTCAGTTAGGCTCACGCGCCGCGATACTGCTTTGCCGGGGCTCAACCCCTTAGATCTGTTGAAATAAACGTTGTTTTAGCGAATCCACCAAAACATCCAAACGTGATACAGTGAAACCCGGAGTTACAGCGCATCAGGAAACTGAATTAGAAAAGCTGACTAAGGCACATCTGGCGCAGTAAACGATGGGGCAAAAAAAAAAAAAAAAAACCACACAGATCTCGGGATTCAAAAGCAGCGCCGGCTGCTCGACCCCTCAAGAAAGCAACAAAAAAAAAAAAAAAAAACACACGTCTGTCTGTTTACATCAGGACTGGTCAAGGCTGTGTCAGCTTCGGCCTCACGCTGACAGACAACCGCCCGCCGCCACCGTGTCTAGCTTTGACTGACAAAGTGCTGAGAGCCAGCAGTGGCACTTCGTTAAGAGGCCTGTTCGATACTGAGGTGACTCAGTTCATATGTCATACAGACTGACTTCTACATGCGCACTGCTCGCAGTCCACGGAGCCTGTGAGGTACACGTGTGCAACTTAAAGGTCTCGTGACACACAGCTGAAAGCATCGGGGGGTGTATCTGCCTCCGACAGAGGCTGGCTGACAAAATTATTCTTACTATTCACGACAGGACAGATTGGTGCCTGGACATTGCAGAGTTGTGTGTTTCTGTATTTTCCTCACCCAGCGGGAAGCTGATTTGATCGCACATGCCCAGCAGCTGACCGAAGTATACCTTGTTTTCTGTGGGAATGAGACCTAGCTCGTTCATTCTGAATGAGAGCGCAAGACAAAAATATAAGCAGGTTTATACAGATGCAACTTTGTATGAAAAAAAAAGTACAGTTTTAAGTTACCGATTACGGCTTAAAACGTACCTCGTTAAGGTGTGTTTCACCGTGTCTTCATTGTGGGATGCAACCATTACATTTGCTTTCCTGTTGAGTGCGATCTCATCCAACACATAGTCCAAGCACCTTCCACAAACACAAAGACACACAAGAGACACAGTTTAGCTCGTCTCAATAATCTGACCTTTTATCTTTCGAGGAGGAATTGGTAACCTTTATGCAGTTGTATTATATGCATGTTGTACTTCGGATTGTTTCATGCCACATCTAAATAAATCTATTTCACCAGCAGGCTTATTGTGAGGTGTGGGACTATTTTTACAAAGCTGAACTGTAAAATCTCCATAAACATCAAACATTTACAGAAGGGAAGCAGAAATCTGGCCCTGTTTATTTGTTTCTCTGGTAGCATAGCTTAACATACATATTCAGAATCCACCTCACACCAAATCCAATTAGACCGCCTGACTTTGTTCTCTATTAATTATATTATTCCCTCAAAATCTTATCAAACTCTGGAAGCTTGTTGACATAAAAACAACAATGCAGGAACTCCAAATAAAAGAATATGTCCCTCGTGGTGTTAACGGGGGCCTAAAATGATGCCAGCTTAATTCTGCTATCCGGTTAGCAGATTGCGTCTCGGTGAACATGAAGAAATGAGAGCTTGGCAGGGCAGAGAGCTCAAACTCTGCACGTGCAGGTTTAAACAAACTGACGAGCTTTGGCTCTCACCTGTGATACATCCTATTGGTTGACTCGTAGTCAGGGTTAATAGGGTCCTCGTATCCAATCTCTTCAGCCCGCGCTCGCTCCTGATACATGTAGGCCCCACGCACCAGCTTGGCCGCAAAATGCCAACCTTCACGCCGGGACAGTTCTACGTCCATGGTTACGTTGTCATAGGCCTCCTGCAGAACAGAAAGGGAGGAGCAAGGATCGGTGAAAATCAAGTCCTCCAAGTTTAGGTCCCAATTTTAAAATATGTTTTATATATATTAAGCTGGCCACATTTCCATGTTTATACAAGTGGAAATGCACTATCAAGTAGTGGTATTACTCTTACATACAGAAGGATTGGTCTACTTAATTTGGGTCATCTGTCCTAAATCAAGTACTATAATCAGATGACATGACCATCTGTGGGAAATAAAAAGACTATGGAAGACAAACCCTGTTAAACATTGGATGTAAAACACCTGTATGTTATCATTTTAGCATTCTGTTTCTTTATGCAGTCATGAGAAAAGGAAAGACTACATAAAGAGCACTCTTACTGTGTCCATAGGAATTAACAGGGTAAGCAGCAGCCAGGAGCTGATAAACCAGTGCAACTGATTAAGTGATCATCAGCAAAAAGTCTGGGGGCTTTGGTGGTCTGTAGGATTCAGATGTCTGTTAAAGCAATGGCACAATGTTCCCAGGAGTGGAGGTCAGAACAGGCAATGCTCAGAGAAACTGCAAAAAAACCCAGGAGCTACAGCTCAGACTCTAACTTCCATGACGGTACAGTTAGAACGAGTGTCGAGGCAGGCGCCGTGGCAGGCAGGATAGGACCCGAGCGCAGGACTCACTGGCATAAAGTTTGAACTGCTTTAATGCAAAGTCCAAAAGAAAAAATGCAAAAATCTTTCCTGGAGCAGAACAAGGCTAATAATCCGAAACATAGAATCTTAAGACGAAACAAGAACAACCGGGCACACCACCACGACGGGAACAACTGACGACGACACGACAACAGGCAGAAGGAAACACAGACAATATAAACACCAGGGGTAATGAGGAGATAGGACACACCAGGGAGCACAGCTGAACCTAACTAAGAGGAGAAAGGAAGCAAAACTGAATACAAAGCACTCAAGACAGGAATTAACAAAGTAAAACAGGAAGTGACTGAACATGACAAGAACTCCGACCTGACACCAGGACAGGAAGATAAACAAACACGGAGACAAGATGGCAGAACATCACAATAGAATATCCTATATATACAGGATGGAGTTTTAAAAAACTCAGAACTCTGTGTCAAAGACCCAGGGACCATGACAACAAGACTGAACAAGTGTGGCTTGTTTGGAAAGGCTCTCTAAAAAGAACAAGGTAGCAGGGTTCAGGTTTGCATCAGAGCAAACCACAAGACCTCTGGAACGATGTCCTTTGGATAGACTAGATCAGAGTGGAGAGAATGCATAGCACCACACTTGGTGAAAACCAAATACAGTATATCAGCACAAACACGTCACACCAACTGTAAAGCGCAGTGGCGGAGGGGTGATGGGCTGGTTTTGCAGCCACAGGGCCTGGGCATCTTGCAGTCACTGAGTCAACCATGAACTCCTCTGCGTATCAAAGTATTCTAGAGTCAAATATGAGCCCATTCGTCTGAGAGATAAAGCTTGATTGAAACTGGTTAACGCAACAGGACAGTGATCCCAAGCGCACCAGAAAATCTACAGTGGGTAGGAGCGCAAGAGACAGAATTGTGGCAAAGCACAGATCTGGCCAAGGTTACAGAAGAATTTCTGCAGCACTCAAGGTTCCTAAGAGCACAGTGGCCTCCATAATCCTTAAATGGAAGAAGTTTGGGACCACCTGAACTCTTCCTAGACCTGGCCGTCCAGCTAAACTGAGCAATGGTGGGAGAAGAGCCTTGGTGAGAGAGGTAAAGAAGAACCCAAAGATCACTGTGACCTTGAGGCGACTGTTTGCTGTGATTTGGCGCTATATAAATAAAATTTAATTGAACTGAATTGAGACTGAGCTCCAGAGATGCAGTAGGGAGATGGGAGAAAGTTCCACAATGTCAACTATCACTGCAGCCCTCCACCAGTCGGGGCTTTATGGCAAAGCAGCCTGACGGAGGCCTCTCCTCAGTGCAAGACATATGAAAGCCAAAAAACACATGAAGGACTCCCAGACTATGAGAAATAAGATTCTCTGGTCTGATGAGACCAAGATTGAACTTTTTGGTGTTAATTCTAAGCGGTATGTGTGGAGAAAACCAGGCACTGCTCATCACCTGCCCAATACAATCCCAACAGTGAAACATGGTGGAGGCAGCATCATGCTGTGGGGGTGTTTTTCAGCTGCAGGGACAGGACGACTGGTTGAAGGAAAGATGAATGCGGCCAAGTACAGAGATATCCTGGAAGAAAACCTCTTCCAGAGAGCTCAGGACCTCAGACTGGGCCGAAGGTTCACCTTCCAACAAGACAACGACCCTCAGCACACAGCTAAAATAACAAAGGAGTGGCTTCAGAACAACTCTGTGACCATTGTTGACTGGCCCAGCCAGAGCCCTGACCTAAACCCAACTGAGCATCTCTGGAGAGAGCTGAAAATGGCTGTCCACCAACGTTCACCATCCAACCTGATGGAACTGGAGAGGATCTGAAGGAAGAATGGCAGAGGATCCCCAAATCCAGGTGTGGAAAACTTGCTGCATCATTCCCAAGAAGACTCATGGCTGTACTAGCTCAAAAGGTGCTTCTACTCAATACTGAGCAAAGGGTCTGAATACTTATGACCATGTGATATTTCACTTATTCTTTTTTAATTAATTTGCAAAAATTTCTACATTTCTGTTTTTTTCTGTCAAGATGGGGTGCTGAGTGTACATTAATGAGAAATAAAAGGAACTTTTTTGATTTTAGCAAATGGCTGCAATGAAACAAAGAGTGAAAATTTTAAAGGGGTCTGAATACTTTCCGTACCCACTGTACAACAAAATGGCCTTTCAATCAACACGAGAGCTGTGCGTAAACGAAGGCAAGGCAAAGCAAAGCAACATTGTGAAGAAGAGTGGGCCAAAATTCCTCCACAGCAATCTGAGAAACGGATAAAATCACACAGACGGCAATGACGTCAAGTTATTGCTGCTGAAGGTGGTTCTACAAACATAAAGAGCACTTGGACTTCTCCCATGACAACATAAAAACTCCACAACAAACCTTGTAGTTATATTCTATCCAACAGATAGTATGTTAATTATTCTGTACATCATTTTAGGTGAGACTATCATGAGCCTATGCACTTTGTATTATAATAATAATGCTGCAAATAAAATAAAGCATGTTAGGAAAAAAAACACCATATTTCCACCACTATTATTTTCTCATCTTTGTCATGTCACTCTTTCATGCCCAGCTTGACTGACTAATAGAAATCTGTTTACACGCTGGCATTTGGACCTGTCACAGCATGTTTTCTATGATAAAAATTACAACGGCTGTGTCAGTGGATCTCATTAATAAAGAGAGGAAGCGCCATCTGTGTTTTTGCTTTTTTTCAACAACCGCTCACTGGATCTGTCTCGAATGTGTCGGGTTTATTACTAACCTAAAAAAAAAAAGTTCAGTCTCGTGAGCTGAGAACATCCTCCCTTTCGGCACAGCAACAATTTGAATGGGCAAAGTATTATCAGACATTTACAGCTTTGAAGATCTGTTCTCTGCCAGCTGTAGGTCCCGACCTTTAGGTAGCATTGATAGGTGTTGAAAATGACAGGCTTTTCTCTGTTGTAAGTCCTCTGCATCTCCAGAGTTAGTCTGCTGATAGCTGGCTGGAAATAGCTTTGCTCCGCATCCACCATCAAACGAACACCGTTCTCTAGGGCATGCTGGAACATAAAAGATCTAATTAATTTGGTGTAAAATTATCTGTTATCCTAGTGTTTCATTAAAAATCTTCTTCAAGGTTGAATTAATTAACATTTTCTGAATTAAACAAGTGAAACAAAAGAACCGGCGATTCTTAACTCCGTGACTTTCAAACACCTATTCCGAAACACAAATAATCCCCTAGATTTATTATTATTATTATTATAGTTACAGTAGCACAGCTTCTAGAGAACACAGTAGCTACATAGTGAAGGGAAAATATCTAGTCATATTAGTGAGTTTATGTGTATGCAATAAAAACAAGAGAGACTGCAAGGCAATGTGCAGAAGAATCACATTCAACTGATAAACATAAAAAAGAAACATGTTCATCATCACATTTGGCTGAGCTGCAGGTGTTTGTTCATGTGCAGTGATCAGTCTCCGCCGCTGACATGTAATTACCTTAGCCAAGACATCCACGCGCTGTAACATCCTCTTCATTTGCTGCTCCTCCTCCACAGTGAAGTTCTCCAGCAGAGGCTTCAACGTACCTTCCTATGAAAGCAGCCCGGGAGAGAGTGCACTGTGAAATGCTAATGGACCAAATATCACGCAGCACGACACCTATTAGTGCTTCGCACTGTATCCGACCATCAGCTGGCCTGAGTTCAAGATCACAGATGCACGCAGAATCTAACATGCGCAGATTCTTCAACCCAGGGCTGAGTAATTCACACTAAAAATTCCAGCAATCCCAGATATTTACTCCAAAGTGGGGTTTTCGGCCGGAGGAAAATTAAAGGTTGGCGGCTTTGAGTAAACGAACCTCCACATGGCTGTTTACAGATGTGTAACTGATCTAATTTTATGTTCAAGGTGTGGTTACAGAAAAACCCTCAAACTAAGCACCTTCAACTGCACAAAGCCCCTAATTTTCACAATGGCAGCCTGAGAGCAAATAACCACTTGGTAATGAAATTATAATCTCAAATGTCATCACAATTAATTACTGTTTTGTTTCAACTTTATTTATTGGCTTAGAAATGAAAGTACAACTGGGAAAAAAAACATAAATGGATCAATAACAACAGCCTATGGCAGCTCGGCAGGTGCACTTAAAGTCTCCGGCCTGTTATACATTGTATACGCATCAGGTTTGGAGCAGGAAATACAGTAGCAAGTCAACTCTAGTCTCCAATGATTAATGCTAGAAATATATCGTAATATGATTTTTAATCATTTTATTTAATCATTTGTATATCCACCAAAGAAATCTGTTTTTCAGGATTCTTTGCTACTGACCTCTACATTTGGAACAAGAAGCAGATCCGATATCTTTGTTCTGTCATCTATTAAGCTGTTCCAGTCAAGCATGTCGATGCATCTGTCGGGGAAAAGGAGGCATTACAGGAACAGCGTTTGGTCAAACTATTACCAGTTTTTTCTTTTTTGGGGGGGTCTTACTGTCCACTTTGTGGCTAATTATGTTGTTAAAGATTAACTTAAAGATACACTATATTGCTAAAAGTATTCGCTCACCCATCTCATCTCAGCGTGGCACCGTGATAGGATGCCACCTGTGCAACAAGTCCAGTCGTGAAATTTCCTCACTACTAAATATTCCACAGTCAGCTGTCAGCGGGATTATAACAAACTGGAAGCGATTGGGAACGACAGCAACTCAGCCACGAAGTGCATCCAAGTGCAACGCAAAGCATCGGACGCAGTGGCGTACAGCGCTTCACCACTGGACTCTAGAGGAGTGGAGACGCGTTCTCTGGAGTGACGAATCACGCTTCTCCTTCTGGCTTTCCAATGGATGAGTCTGAGTTTGGCGTTTGCCAGGGGAACGGTACTGACTGTCTGACTGCACTGTGCAAAGTTTAAAGTTTGGTGGAGGACAGTTTGGGGATGGCCCCTTCCTGCTCCAACATGACTGCACACCAGTGCACAAAGCAGCTCCATAAAGACATGGATGAGCCAGTTTGGTGTGGAAGAACTTGACTGGCCTGCACAGAGTCCTGACCTCAGCCTGATAGAACACCTTTGGGATGGATTAGAGTGGAGACTGTGAGCCAGGCCTTCTCTCCAACATCAGTGTCTGACCTCACAGATGTGCTTCTGGAAGAACGGTCAGAAATTCCCATAAACACTCCTAAACCTGTGGAAAGCCTTCCCAGAAGAGCTGAAGCTGTTATAGCTGCAAAGGCTGGACCCACATCATGTTAAAGCCTCTGGATTAAAGATGGATGTTACTCAGGTTCATGTGTGTGTGTGTGAAGGCAGACGAGTGAATACTTCTGACAGCACAGTGCATACTTCTAGCTACAGCTTCTCTCACTACCACATGGATGTGATGTTAAAAGTGTTGATAATTTCTTCCATCTGTTTTAGAATAAGTAAAATGAAGTGATTTTCTTTTATATTAAATATTGTAGAATTAATTGTAGAAATTATGAAATGCATTAACTAAGAATATCCTGTTTAAATGTGTATTTACTTTATAAAATAATATTAGTTTGATATTTCCGTACCATCTTTAATAAATTAATTCTCTTGCAAAGCTGCTTCACATGTAATGAAATATTTCTCTGTTTGCAACACATGGATATTTTATGCATATTTGGGAAGCCTGGTCTGCCGTACCCTGTAGAGTCCTCTTTCCTTTCCCGTAAACCAGCCACAGAAGTCACCTTTTGCACCCAGATTGGTCAAGAATTCCTATGACGATATACAGATACACTGTAACAACAATACCAGCTGTGCATTTACTATCACGTAAATGCAGAAGTGGTCTATAAGATCAGATGAAATATTTGGCACAGATATCACCATAATTCACCAACAGGAAAACACATGAAAAAAGAAAAGAAAATGATACCTGTCAGTTGTGTCAGCTCCAGCCTCTGCTCTAAGGCCTCCAAGCTGTCTTTTACCCTGCTGTGATGCCAGGAAGGTGAAAAACCGCCGCCATTTTCACCAGGACCTCTGAGAACTGCAGCTTTCATGAAAAAAACAAAAGCAGAGTCATTCAAGAAGACTATCGGCTGAAATTGGTACGCCGACGTTTTCATCGCTCCTTGGTGCCTACCAGAAACTGAGGTCGTCCTAGTGCAGTCATTTTGACGGCAAGAAAACCATCCAGTGAACTCCCACCTACGAGTGCGACACAGTATTAAAATAAATGAAATGACACAAAGCCTAAGATAACAGCAAGATGGTAATTCAAATCTAAATTAAAGAAACCAAAAGTGGACAACGTGATGAAGAACGATGTTTGGTAACATGAACTACGATTTCAATGCAAACACAGACGAGTGTGGCTCCTTCTGTGTTTGCCCACCGGACGCTTTGATGCATTTGACGAAGGTTTCCATATGCTGGTCGCATTTGGCCTCGTCAGGCATTAGAAATATGTGCGGGCTCCGGTCACTCCCCCGCGACGGTCGCCGAATTGCTTGTGCGCTTGGTATTTTTCTCTCTGTGCTCCTCGCCTGTGGATGAAAAACACATTTGCATGGCATTACTTCTAATTACATCATACCGCATAGTTTGTCCAAAATGAGAAAACAATAAGGCGGCTTACCTGTGTTCTCTTTCTCTGCGGCGGACACACACGAGCTAAAAGAGAAGGAATATAAAAGGGTAAAGATAATTGGAGCTGAATTTCGGCAGCTAGCACTTATTTCTGAGAGCATTTCGGCCTCGTGGCAGTGGCACGCTCGAGGCTGGAACTGTTTAGTGACGCTATGCTGAATTGCTGCTGCTCACCCCCCTGCAGAGAAGAGTTGCTGCATCACTCCACACTTGACCTATTCCTCCCTCATCATAAGTCACAGGGGAGCTCATGTAACCCAACAGATGACTAAACAGTAAGCATCCTGGACATCAGAGACATCAAGAGGCTTCAAAGCAAAGGAAAACTAAAGAGCCATATTCTTTTAACTTTGCATGCTTTCGACAGGCACTCCCTTTAAAAGCAAAACCGGCGGTGCAGTCCATCTGACACTGACTAATACCGAGCTGTTCTTCTTTTGTCGTTCCTTGGTGTGTGTGTAAGTGATTTATGCACAATCTGCTTAAGCTTAAAAATTGTAGAGATGCTTCCTTTTACTGTTTTGGTGAAGTTTAGGTGTAATTAAGTAGATAGGTTAGCTTCATCAAATCATTTTAGGGACACTGGTTATCACTAAAGTTTTGGGATATATTTTCCCTACCTTAACAAAACGCTGGTATCCAGCTCTGTTAAAAAATAAAAAGTTTGCATTGGCCTTCAAAAGCATGCATTTGTCAAATCTAAGGTGTAAAATTGGGACTGTATTTTTAGTATAGATGATCTAAAGGCTGTCGCTGTAAATATCCACGCGCCCGACATCAAGCCCAGATTTGCTTCTGTTCCTTATAGAGTATCTCCCTTCTTTTGCAAGAAACTGACTAATGTTGTTGCTATCTTGACATATGACTGCAGAGCTTGTCAAACCTGCTGTCTCAGATCAAGCTGGCTTAATGTGCCTTGTCCTACACTCTCAATGTTTGAAGGTGTATGTTTGGCAAACAATGCCTTTCTAGGCTCAGATTTGATACCTCGCTTGATGTTTCTAAGCAGACATTCCCGACACAAAGCATATCAAAGCCGTGCCGTGACATACTTGTTACTAGTGACGGGGTCTAAAAAATATACGCAGTCAAAGTAAGAGGAGGTTTCTAGCAAAGGGCTTACCTAGGAGCTGTATGACCTCACGGAATGTGATAGCACAACCAAAAAGACACAGGAAACTACGTGTGGCCCGAGATGATATCGCTGTCAGCTGTCACTCTATGTCAGCAGACTTATCCATAAGATATCTGACTACACTGCCCCCTTTATTCATCACATCTGAGCTTTGGAAGATGTTCTGGGAGGTTTAAAAGGTCAGCCTTTTTTCCCTGAATATTAATATTTTTGCTAAGTATATCTGACAAGCACATTTGTCATTTTTACTTCAAAGAAAAAGACATGAAAATATTCCTTTTTCTCCACTGATTTGTTTCTGAAACATCTCCAAAGGGGACCAAAACGGCATTCATGCATTACTCATAATGCATGAATGCCCAAAGCTGTAACTAAAGTAAAAGTCCTGCTATTGCCCGCAGAGATGCTGCTTGCATAAGGTCTGCACTGTTGTCCAAGTTTACATCAGCTCACAGATCATTTAGGAATCCTGTCACATGGACTGCACCAATACCTAGCAAATGAGAGAGCCTCTTCAGCCAGCCAATTCCAGCCTAATCTTTCTGTGAAGGAGATCTACCTCATGGCTGCGATAAAACACATCTATATTTGGTATGAAACAAAAAAGAAAATACAAAAAAATGTGCTACAGTGTGTAAGGTGTAATATAGACAAGCATGCTCATGATTCATCTTTACTTTGATAGTAACTGTATGTAATTTTAGGGGTGAAACAACATTTTCGGGGCTGGCAGTGGCGGAGCGGGTAGGTGCTCACCTCGCGGGTTCGAGTTCCCGTCTGAGCGTGTGCTGTCATTGTGTCCCTGGGCAAGACACTTAACTTAACTGCGTAAGTGTGAATGTGGTTGTGTGGACGGTGGTGGACGGAGGGGCCGTAGGCGCGAATTGGCAGCCACGCTTCTGTCAGACTGCCCCAGGGCAGCTGTGGCCACATTAGTAGCTTACCACCACCAAGTATGAATGGATGATCACAGAACTGTAAAGCGCTTTGAGTACTGTGAAAAGCACTTTATAAGTCTAAGGCATTATTATTATTATTCTATGTCAAACAACAGTCTGGCTGATTCAATGTTTTTGTCGTATATCCCATTTTGTGCAAGGGGAAACAAACCCTTCATTATAAAGAAATGACTTTTTTAAGCTATTCACTCCTTCGTCACATTACAGCCGTTCTTACAAATGAACTCCAGGCGATGTCAGGAGAGTTAAGGTGGGACATTGTCCACGACTGCCCTGTATCCTGTTCAGCATAACAGGAAATAATAACCGTCACACGTGTTCATAAAACTGAAATTACTCAGTTTGGTTTAGGCGACGGTTGATGCATGGGTATGCAATTAACTGTTCTATTCTCACATGGGTGCACTGCACAGTACACGGACATGTTATTAGGCAGCTGGCAGGCTGAAGACTGTTAAGTGTGCAGCTCCGCTGGGTCATTTTGATAAAAGTTCAGGGCTGCAGTACAGGTGCGAAAACAAACAAATTAGGGAAACTGGATCCAAGAACTCAAGACTACAAAATTAAATCAGACACTGCGAATATCAGCCACAGCAATATGTGAAGGTCATTTAAATTTAATAAGCTGACAGCAGTCAACAAAGCAAATGCTGCCTAATAAACTGGTGAATCACTGTGTAATATAGTTGACATTATCCAGCAGTTGCTGGGCAAGGTGTGAGAGTGCTGGAGCCCATCCCAGCTGACACTGGGCAGGATGCAAGACGCAATCTGGACAGGTCACCAGTCTATCACCCATGCTAACACATACGGCCAATTTAGAATCACAAATTAACCCAACATACGTGCCTTTGGACTGTGGGAGGAAACCTGAGCACTGAGTGAAAACACAGGCCCATGCAAAACATGCAAACTCCACCCAGCTAGGCCCAAAGACAGGAGGGCCAACACCCCAAACCTTCTTTATGTGAGGGAACAATGCTTGTCACTGCAACAGGGTGGCCTCTATTGTATTATTAAGTAAGGCAACAGTGGAACTTTCATACTCCATCTCTTTCTGCTGCGCTTCCTCCTGACTGAGGTCTTCCTCGACACTATAGTCCAGGACAGAGCCGACGCCGAAGGCCTGGTTCTTCTGAATCAGTGGCTTGATGTTGTTGTGGTCCTCGCCAGCCACAAATTGACCATAAAATGTCATCTTCATGAACTGGTCAAAGGCTTTCTGGCCTAGAATCTTCTTAGCCAAATCCATTACCTAGATAAGAAATAAGAAATTCCTTTATTAGTCCCACAATGGGGAAACTCACTAAGCAAAAAAGGGAGAGGGTGTTACATTTTCTCATTACTAATTCCATTATGTTTGTGCTTTCTTAATGTCTTTTACATTGCATCCACTGATTATGTAAATATTTAATAGGTGTGCCATGCTGGATGTCTCTTAGAGCACTGCACTCCCATGCATACAGCACATTTGCTTAAAATAAGTCTCTGGTGAATGGAAACTGCCTTGTGCCCTACAGATTTACATATTAGCCTGTATGTACACATCACACTAAAATAACATGACAGCTGAGGTTATGTAACATGGACTGGATACTCGGAAAACAGGTTGTAATTTGAGATGTGTGCAATGCACTTGAGGGTGGAGTGGGAACAGTCGGGCCTTATGTCTTCAAATGGGAACTTAAATAGCCTACAAAACAATTTGGTCGGTTCAAATTTGATCAGCTGATAAATGACTTAAGTTTTGTTTATCTTAAACACAACTGGTGGCTGATATAAAAAGGTATATGTATAAAAAAAAGTCAACAGTTATTCCTATGCTGCATGTATTAATAAAAGGTAGCAGAGTAGCAACTGAAATTTAGTAATATTGTGCAGCATAGTATTATTAGTATGGTCAATACCGGCGTCTCGTACACCTGTCTTTTCTTTGATGGTGACATCTCATTTCCTTGTTATGCGGACATTTCGCGCATAATTCAGTATTTATCCTCACCTTTAACAGACTGCGATCATAAAGTTATTTGAACATGTAAAGACACATTAACAAACAGACTTCGTGTTAAATTGCCGGGCTGCACGGTGAGATAGCGCCTCATTACCTCTTTGTTTTTATCAACCAGGAAGTCATAGGAACAAAGTTTGAAAACCACCAAACTTCTGAGCAGCTCTAATGAGTCTTTGCTCTTGTAAGCCTCCCGGGTCTGCTCAAAGTCTACGGAGAGCTCATTAGCAGCGGCGGCTGAGGTGCCTTCTCTCTTTCTCCCTCCCCTGCCAGACCGTCCGGGACACTCTGACCCGCCGCGGCTTCTGACATCGTCGTGCTCCGTCTGGGCCGTCGAGGTGGAGGTGACGGTGGAACGGAGTCTTCGGTGCAAGAGTAACCGTTTACACTGAATGTCCGCCCTCGCCCGTCTCAGGGCGGATAGGGTTTTGGCGTAAAACATGAGCGGGCAGCTGGTGCGGATGTAAACGCAGAGGTGAAGTTAGCACACCATGTGTCTGTGCTAGCCGCGCACGCTGCGGGGTAAACAAACCGAGGCCCCGCCGTCACGCTAGCATCACCCGGTTGGTGAATTGGCGGTGACGCGGCGCCTCCCTGCGCGCGTGTCTGAGCACGCTGCGTTGTCATGGAGATAATTATTATAGTGGCAACATTTTTAATCAACGTCACTCGACTTCAGTGGAAAACACGAGTTAGCATGAAGTGTAAAGGTGCAGCCGGCGACGAAACCTTTACGCACAAAACAATTGTCTCCCTAAAATTAATAAGGTACCTTTATTGTGATTCTGAATGCCTACATATATATATATATATATATATATATATATATATATATATATATATATATATATATATATATATATATATATATATATATATATATATATAGGTATGTCCTAGTATAGGTATGTCCTAGGTATTCCAAATATTACATTATGAAATTGGGTATTTTGCATGATCACTGCCAGAGGATACATTTTGTCAATGATAACTAGTCTATGTAACCAACTTCTGCTTGAGTAAAACTTTGTTCTTTCACCTATATGTATCCTTTTTTTTCTTTACCTATTTTAGGAGGGATTTCCAACATTTCAGTAAATATTATAATAATTATTAAACAATAATTTCTGTCAAATTTCGTCGACGTATACACAAACATTTTGGAAACGGGTTGGATGCAACTTAGTGAAACTCTCCCTGAAGATCCACAGAGCGCACGGCTGCATAAATAATAGTGGGCGAAACACGCGTATTGTTCTGCAGTTTGTTAAAAAATAAAAGCATAAACATGATATCTTCAGTTTACATGCGACGCACTTTCATTCAGGGGGTTTAATACAGGCTGTCAGCATCACTTCGTCCGTGCTGACGGATGGGGGAGCTATTGTCTCAGTTGAATAATCCACTGCTGCCCCCTCAAGCCGCCACACAAAGACTCACACACGAGCCATCAATCAAAAAACTATTTGAAAATACGTTTTCGTTCAAATGTTTTTTCTTTTCCAAATCATATATATATATATGATTTTTTATGATAAGTCTAAAGTACTTAAGTTTTGATAATAAAGACAATATCATCCACACTAAGTGTCCTCACGGTGTAATTGCCTCCATTGTTTGTTAAAATCTAAAATCGTTTTTCTTTTCTTTTTTTTCCCTTTTTTTTTTCTTTTTTAACCCACGTCGTTGAAACAGACCCTGTTGCGCACAGGCTTATGTAAATTTGGTGGCTCACGCATGGCGCACGGAGCCAAAGATAGAGTAACAAATCAGGAATTTCCCTTCTACCACTCCTGAGAGCGCAAGAGAGGACCAGAGTAACGGATTAAGCGCTTCTCCTTCGAGAAGAAAAAGCGACATAGCGATCCTCTGTTTAATCTGACTTTACTTTTGTAAAGATTATCAACAGTCTACACGTTCTCTGGACCGCACATTTTGGCCAAAACTTTTTTTTTAATTCATTTTGAGTCTGAAGGCATTTGTCTTATGGCCCCTTTCAAGGAATAAGAAACACAACGGGAGAAAAAAAAAACTTCACCAAGAGTTCTGTGATTGCAAATTTGGGTTTTATGACTTTTTCTTCTTTGCGGTTGGAACAGCTGTCGCTGGTCAGTTTTGCAAAGATTCTCGATGGCGTAGGTAGTTGCGAGATTTTTTTAAAAACACCTTTAAGGGGATTTAATATCCTTATTTAAAGGGATGCGCCTTTGTTTTGTGTGCCTAACAGAAACTGGAGTGCGTAAAGTACAGTGAAACCCGACCGTCGTAACTTTTGGATAAGACTAATGCGGAATAAATACGGCGTCTAGAAGGATGTTGCTGCTTGTACAATGGAAGTAAAGCACTCTTTTACTTTTCTTGCGGTGCTTTGTCTTTTCTTCTGCTCCGGCTTCAGCCAAGAACTCAACCCCAAAGGCAGGAATGTGTGCAAAGTACCCGGGTAAGCATGCAGAAGAAAATGGGAGTTATTGAATTGGTTGTTACTGCAAGTCAGCGTGTTCAGTAAGTTTTCTCTCTGACATTTTTTTTTTTTTTTTGCTTCCGAGTCTCAATTTCTTGGGATGCGAACTTCTTTCAAAACAGTTGAGTAAGAATTGGGGAATTAGCAGTTATCGCAAGTATTTTTCAATTTGTTTTATGGAAAAAAATGTTTGTTTTTTTAATAGAAACACACCAATCCTGACGTTTCCACTGTTGGCCTTGTGCGTTATAGCGGTCCTCACTGAAGTGAAAAATCGCCGAACATTTTATGAAACTATCCTCCGTCTTTAGTCTGTAAAGTATTTGTATTTTATGTCAGGAGAGCTTAGGAACTGTGTTTTTTGATGCATTTGTGTCACGTCGCCTGTTTTTTTCCTCTCCCTACGTATAACGCGCTCTCTGTCCGGAGAAGCCAAAGCAGGAGGAGGAGCCCATTGAAGAAAAGGATAGCTATACAGATGTGTGGGCTACATCTGGAGCAGAAGTGTTTATATTGCTCTGAAGAGGGCGCTCTCATAGACCCTTACAGCACTCGTGGCACTATTTGATAGTGTGGTTGATAATGCACTTTTAAAAACTAGATTTTGGGAGAGTTAATAAAATGCTAAAATGACCGGATTTAGTGTAAATTAGTTATGTTTAAAGCAAAAGTAATCTACCCTAAAGGCATTTCTTGATGATCTCCTGAGCCTGTGAATGTTAAGTAACTTGTGTAAAAGAAAAGCATCCAAGTCCATAATTGCTGACTGCAGTATCCAAGCTTGTTGGACTGATGTCTTTGAATTTTGTAATTATGGTAGGCCAGAAACAGCAGATGTAATCCAGGGATCATTTTCCAATATGTTCGAAACAATGTGCGATAAGTAACCGTGCACTTGTAGTTGGATACTTTAGGATGGATGAGCTTAAAACGACAAAAACTGACTGCTTTTCTTGTGCTGCAAATGTTCTTTGACCAAAAATAGCATATCTGGGGGGGTGGGAGAAAGAAAACAGCTTATCTGTAAAGCCACACACTGCATTTTCCTGTGCACTCAGAAAGAAAGCAATCAACAGCTGTTCTTCAAAAGCTAAAGTTGCGCTGTCATCCGATAGTTTTCTTTTCTTTTTGGCAAACGGTTGTCATTTGCCAGAAAAGAAACCACACTGGCCGAGTGGATTCTAGTGCTTTCTGGAGTTTTCAGTGTGACAAATGTAGTGATGGCCTCCACTGCTCTACGAGTTTGACATTTTACCCTCTATGTAGTTTTCAACATTCATTACACTGAACTCACCCCCCCCCCATCATACATTTATTGTTGTATGTTTTTCTGCCTTGACTCACATGAATAGAGGGAAGTAGTTTATTATTTATCACAACTAGTCAGCATTTCCAAAATGTGTCCTCATAGTGGAAAATCAGCTGCTGAATCTGGCTGGAATTGCCACACAGCCTAAAATCGCTGGCCCTCTGTGCTCTTTGTTTTCTAACTTCAAGTGTTCTTAAAAATGTTTGGCAACAACAACAAAAAAAAAATCTGTTGGCCTCGTAAAGTTTGCAGCACTGATGCAGAAAACGTATTTTCAAATCATTGAAAGAGCAGCTGTTTAAGTCTTCAGCTAAAGTCTGTAGATTCGTTTTTGTGGGAATGAAATGCACACAGGCCTTCAACATCCAAAGAGCAAATTAATTCCAATAAACAGTAAATTATTGGTAATTCCTCTTTCTGAATTCTGGCATGGATTGGATTAATGTTTAAGGTTAACAAAGCAGGCTGATTATAATTTGTCAGAATTTGCAGCAGCACACTTGAAAAAAATTCTAAATTAAACTATGTAAAAAAAAACAAATGTACTTTAGAAAATTTATTGTAATAGAAGTCAAATAATTCAGAGGTCTGACCAGTGATCTTGAACACGTGCCTGTTTTGGCAGGATAAAAAGATAGTACTGCTCCCTTCCCAAACTGCCATCTTCAAACAGTTTAGGGGAAGCTGACGTGTTGCAGGGGCCCCGCGGAGGTCACAGGCCTGGGAGGAAGAGGACACCCAGCCGTCTTTCCTGTTAGGCCTAATACTTGTCTGCAAAATATCGTCTCTGAATATTCACACACTATCAGAGGCTGGGGAGAAAAAAAAAAACACCTGATGAACTGCACAGCTTCAGGAGCTAGCAGCTTTTGACTGTGTGTGTCTTGTAGAAATTGGAATGACCCATATTGAGACAATTACACAATGATGTGCTAAGCATATGTGCAATGCCCTGCTTACATTTGCAGAATTTGGCATGAGCTGCATCAGTAAAGAGTGTAAAATCAAAGAAGCAGGAACTGGGTGTGGATGTTGCCACTTTGAAATATATTTGTTTTACTTTATTTTAATCAAGTGCTTCATATTTCCCTTCTCATTCTGAATCACCCCACCCCCACCCCAGATCATCAACATCAGTGTGCTGCAGTGGATGGGGGCAGCTAGGAAATGAATGCCTGACACGTATGTACCGTATATAGTGCTAACACTTAGCAGCATGTCATATGGCTCATGGTGCACGCCAACAGAATAATGTGGCCTGTTCTTTTCACCTCAGCCCTCTGTGACGGGAACTTCACCTGCAAGGAGAATGAGGTGTGTGTCAGGCCAAACGAATGTCGCTGTCGTCACGGATACTTTGGTGCTAGCTGTAACACCAGTAAGAATTTTTTTTTTTTGACTGCATCTTACATTTTGTCTCATTCTTATAGTATTTAAGACCACATTTTACATGTTAAATAACAGTGTTCAGGTTTAGCTCTGTTGGCAGTCAGTTTTTCCAGCACATTGCTGTAAACAGAATATCTTAAGTTGTCAAAGGATTGTCAAAAAAAATGGTATTCACATTTCATGTGCCTTCAAGATTTTGGATTATGACCAAATACCTGCATAATAAATGACATAAGCATGCTAATACACAGTTAGAATGTGACTATGGTGAAGTATGGTGTGCTTAACATCATATATATATATATATATATATATATATATATATATATATATATATATATATATATATATACTAGCATTGATATTAACATTAGCACATAGCTCAAAGCATTACTCCACCTAAGTATAACCTCACAGTTTTCCTAGTATGGCTGAAGTTTTTCATTCTGTTTGAGAAGGATTTCCACAATTCCTGATAACATTGTCCTTTAACAGAGTGCCCTGCTGAGTACTGGGGACCTGACTGCAAGGGGGAGTGTAACTGTTACCCCAATGGCCAGTGCGATGACTTGACCGGCAAGTGTACCTGCAACCACAATCGTTGGGGACCTAAATGCGAGAATGCATGTCTGTGCCAAAAGGGCAAGTGTGACCAAGACACGGGAAAATGCACGTGCTATCCGGGCTTCTGGGGTCCTCAGTGCAACAACAACTGCTACTGCAGCATCAATTCTGTCTGTGATGTGGTGACGGGGCGATGTTTGTGCAACCCTGGCTGGACTGGGAGGAACTGCGCACTTCAGTGTAACTGTAACAATTCACCGTGCGACCAGTTTACGGGACGCTGCCAGTGCAGGGAGAGGCTGTGGGGCCAACGGTGTGAGCGAAACTGCCAGTGCCACTATGGCAAGTGCAACCAGGCTGATGGTTCATGTACCTGTCTGCCCGGGTACCGTGGGAAGTTCTGCAGGGAGCCATGTCCTGCTGGATTCTATGGTCAAAACTGCAGAAACAGGTGGGGAAACTAAATAAATACAAAAGACAGAAAGCAATGTGTCATTACATACACAGAAAACCAGGAGCTTTGCAGATGCCTGATGCCGAGCTTTCATGTCTGATCCATATTATATTTTCAGTTTGTGGTTTTGAGAGGACTGCATATCTAAAATCTTAAATCCAAACATGGTAACTTAATGGAGCAATGATAAAGCCAGAGATGACATTCACATTGTCCCACAATCAATCATCAGCTCACACATAACACAGTACACGTGCAGTACAAATTGTAGCACTAGGGTTCAGTGTTTATCTCCTCCAAATGATTAGAGCAGCAGTCATGCTTTCATCATGCTTTTGATCACTGAGCTGTTTCATTACGTTAAGATAATTTTTTTGGAACAAGACAAAAAAATAACTGTTTCGTTGGCTGCCACCAGGTGTGGGCACTGCAAAGGCCAGCAGCCCTGTAAGGTGACTGGGGGCAGCTGTATTACTTGTGACAGAGGCTGGAATGGGACTCGGTGTGATCAGCTCTGCTCCAAGGGCTTCTTTGGTGAAAACTGCCAGGAAGTGTGCCCTACGTGTAAAGATGGTCACCACTGTGACCCCATTCATGGCAAGTGTTCTCACTGCAACCCTGGCTGGATTGGGGACAGGTAAACACACACACACACACACACACACACACACACACACACACAAATATGTGTAAAGGAACGAGGATGGTATTTTGTTGTTTAGTCATCCATTTTAACTACTTTAACTACGAGCTATTACAGTACAATTTTCGGTACTGTAATAATGACAATGACTCACACTTCTAAGCTTGAAAATTGCATTATGTGTAATTAAGACATTCTGTGCATGACAGGTGTGAGGTGCGCTGCCCCAACGGCACGTATGGTGAGAACTGTGAAAACAACTGCAGCCATTGTTTTAATGGCATCTGTCATGTTGTTACCGGAGAGTGCCTGTGTGACCCCGGGTTTTATGGCACATAGTAAGTTAAATGACACCTCATAAATGAAAATGATCGTGTTTATGCTCTTGATAGCTACACAGCGCGCCGTGGGAAAGGGCTGAATGGGTTATTATTATGATATTTTTCATACATTTATATATCTGGGGAATTAAAGGGTTGAGGTTGTGTTTTGATGCATGCATTTGAACTAATAAAGCAAAAATCTGTTAAATGCAGAGCAAAAAAAGGGGGGGCTAATCCCAGTTATATGCCTTCTCTCTTTCTCTGGCCCGTGTTTTGCACCCATTAGTCAGACTCAACAGTGAGCCAATGTTTTTTGTTTCTTCTCTGTTGTCAAGCTGCAATATGACCTGTCAGCCCGGCCAGTACGGAATCAACTGCAACCAGATCTGCTCCTGCCATGACAAGAACTGCGATCCTGTGTCTGGCGCCTGCTATCTCCGTAAGAAAACCCTCGTTTTTATAAGAGCAAACTGGCGCGTTGCGGTTCGTGACTTTGTCAGAAATTAGCCTTTTTGCTAATAACAAACCCACTGTGAGACTGAACAGATACTTCTTACTTTATGCTTCAAGCGCACCAAAAGAATTTTAAATGCTCTAAACTGTTTATTTGTAAATTAGATGCCAGCAGCGCTGCCTGCATATTAAATTTCTAATAGTTGGCTGTACATGCTGAGTATCAACAAATGCATCTATTTAGGTCAGTGTGTGTAGTGGGACACTAAAGGGCCTTGATTGTGTTTCCAGACCTGACCGGTGTCCTTTTTATGGTTGTGTTTGTTGGCTCTGTTCCTGTCCAGCCACAGAAGAGAGAAAGGAAGGAAGAAGAAAAAAAAAAAGAAAAAAGGATGGAGGAAAGGAAAAAGGAGGAATTGGAACGGGCACAGAGAATAGAGAAAAAAATTACTGTTTGGAATTGGAGACATTGGATTATTGGAGGCAGACATGGAGGATATCACACACAAAGATAGCAAGAATTTTGGACAGTGGACACGATGGGCGGTGGCAGGTTGCTCAGTGATAACATAACCTCTTATAACTTTTACCTTAACCTCACTGCAAATCAGCAGCGACAGCATGTCGAGGGCAGACCGCTCAACAATCCATCTCAGATGTGTGTGACAGTCTAAAACCTCGAGGGTCACTGCTGTCCCCCCGTTTTACTTCTCCTCTGGTTCCCATCTTGCTCGTGCTAAATGTTGTCTGCAATTATGCAACATAGCGCTGATTGTCTTCGGGGTGTATCCCACTCGAGGAGGGAGGGATGCTAATAAATCTTTGAATTATGAAGAAGAGGGGCGAAAGGAGGAAGCTGATGGCAGAAAATCAACAATAAAAGAAGGAGTGGACTTAAATTATATATTGTGGTATCCTGAATGTGATTTGGTATTAATTCGTAATAACTTACTAAATGCCAGAGTGTTTTGTCTTAGCTATGACCGAGAGCACTGCTGAAGCTGGCACCGTTATGGCACACCCACCGTTCCCTGCATTTTGTCTTTCAGAGCCCAACCAGCGGATGGGTGTGATTGCAGCCGGGAGCTTGGTCTCCTTTTTACTGATCGTTCTCCTCTCGCTGCTGTGCTGCTGCTGCCTCTGTCGACACAAAGACAACCACAAGTGAGTGACAGACGGGTGTCTTCACCTCGGCGGTCCACGCCGAGGGTTTGAGTTTCCATTAGGAGGCCTGCCCTGGTTATGAAAACAGAGAAAATGTTTTCTTTGCTCGTTTTCTCACAGGTTGTTAAATGAATAAATGCACATAAATTGTATTTCGAGAGCATTTATGTATTGACGCTAAATTGCGAATAGCAATATGAGCGGTCCCCGAGCCCTCAAAAGAGGCAGAGGGCCAGGTTTAAAATGCCTAGTTTGAATGATTCATTTGGATTTCCATGGCGTCATCCCTTTTCAACAGCAAAAAAGCCAAACGGATCCTGTGTGGACGATTCAGCAGAATCAGCACTAAGCTTCCCCGTATTCCACTGAGGCGACAGAAACTGCCCAAAGTAGTCGGTGAGCCCCAAAACTATTTCTTATATCCACCGCAGTGCTACCAGAAGCTGCTGTATTCTGTGTCATTGATTTTTTTTTCTGATGCTTGTACAACAGTCTGCTGAAATCTGTATTTTTATCAGTGTCAATAAAAGCTTGTGAATGTAATGGTATTCTGTGCAGTACAGTGTAGATGCCAGATGGTATAAAAACTGTGTTTTAGTGCTCATCGGCGCTTTTAAATGCTTTTAGTTTAAGATCATGTACACAGTGACACTAATGTTTGTCGCTCGGCATGAGCGTTTTCTTTTAGTGCTACCTTAGGCTTAGACGGTGAACTGGGTTGAAAAGTGTGTGGTGGCTGCCAGGCGAGTGTGGGGTTTCGTTTGAAAAGAATGCACTGGTTTTAGAGCCCATTATTATTCTTGGCACCGTCAGATGCCATGTGTTCATATTATCACAACCCTAAACTTGGGCTTTTTTCGCCCTATTTTCTTTACTTTTTTCCATCATCTTCTTCACAGGACATTTTTTTCTTGTGCTGAGGAGGAGGCTGTGTTATTAAAAAGAAAGCCAGTGGTTGTTGGGGGTGTGTGTGTGTGGGGGGGGGCGTGTGGTGGTGGTGAGTGACGAGCTATCAAAGGCTGCACTGTTTGGGTGGATGTTGCAGCTCTGCTGCTCCATGCGGAGGTCTCGTGGTGTGTGACAGATGTGTTTGTGACCCCAGGCTTTCTTTTTTTCTTTTTTTTTTTTTTCCACAGACAGACGAAATACACCGGAGCAGTCAGCGTATTACGGCTGTTTATTTTTTGTTTTTTTTAACGATAGTTTTCAAATACAAACTTATATTAACTAAAAAAATTCAAGTTGTGATATACAGACATATGTACAGTATATCAGACAGCAGCAGCAAAATTTGCGGCATTGTTAAGTGAAATTTCCAATATTTTAAAGATTTTTCTTAGCGTATAAAGTTATTCAGGAGCTGTTATTGAATTCTTTCTCTAACTAAAGTAGAAGATTGATAATGTTTGTCGAACGTTTGCTGATTGAATGTTTGCTGATTCTAAAATGATTATTCAGCCAATCATGTTTCTGTATTTTGTAACATTTTGTAGACCAAACGACTGAATGGCTGGTCAGTGGCAGATCTTCCTGACTTTGCTTTGATTTGCACTTTCTGATAAAAAATGCTGATGCTTTAAAAATGTATTTTTTTTTAAGTCAGCATGGTGCATAATGACTGAGCAGCATGTGCTTTCTCAGTTTTCCAACTGATTATTTAAGCTGTAATCTGTCCGCGTTATGCCTCATGACAATACAACACATGGACTGTGCTGCCTGTGCTGGGAGACATTTATGCTTATTTGTGAATAAGTACAAATGATGCACTGCAACTGGCATCTTTGCATGAAGATAAATGGATCTGTTAAGACTGTGAGTACAGAAAAATCCATTTTAGGTCTTTAATAATCAAAGTTTCAACATTTTTAGAAAAACTAACGTTGCAGTCAGACTTTGAGTCAAACTTTGCTCTCCTGCTTTCCTTTGGGCTACTCACAGACGCGTGGTTTGCCAACTGAAGTTACACAGTCCTACACACACACACACACATTCCAGAGGGGGGCCATGGGGCTGGAAACAGGAAGTGGTCAAATTTACCCCAGCTAGTGTCAGAATTGTGATTTATCCACATCAGGGTCAGCGGCAACAGATGTGGCAAGACAAAATGAAAACGAAACACGGGGGGACGGTTAGTCCTGTCTCCTGAAAATTACATCCCCATGCAGCTGAACTCCATTCTCAGTTTGTTTGAGGAATATCACAAAAATGTTTATGATCAGCCTGTGTTTGCCTGTTAAGTTCTTGCTTTCCCTGCCCGTCATTTGATGAGCCGATAAAGCAGAACATGGTGGAAAAATGTCCTCTGTGGTTCATGTTTCCATCGTGTTAAAGATTATAAGTATCTTATGAGTGAAAATAAAACTAAATGGTGTGTCGAGAGCAAAACTTAAAAGTCCAAAAAAGTGAAAAATCAGAGAATAATTTTCTCTCGTGGAAGCTGAACCATAGTCTCTCTTTTAGATTATGCCCCCACATACCTGCCTCTTTTTTAAAATGTGACACTTTGTTGGAGAAAATAATCAATTTCTCTTTGTTTTCCTGAAATTGTTATTGAAAATGCCACATGTATTTGTATGGGAACTAGATTTTTAGAAGTCAGGGTTGAATTAGAGGATAGTATTTACTCATAGCAAAGTTAGCCTCACTGAAAAAGCTCCATAAACACACTGTCACCTGTTTCCCTCTTGGTGAAACTAATGCTGTTTGCTCGGAGGTTAGCATTCCTTTCCAGGCATATTTACTCCACACCCTGCACATTCGTGTCTGTCTGGCATTCCTTGCCTCCTCTGTGTCCAAATGCTTCCTCATGGATGAATGCTCTGACCAGCACCAACTGCTTTTTCTTTCTTTCTTTATTCAGAGTTGGGCTGGGATTGCAAGTGTGTTTGCAGCAATACGCACAGTGTAGTTGGGACTTGATAAAACAGGCGGAGAAGTGTCTCAAAAATCACACTTTGAGTGTTAACAGAATGACCCGGTTAGTGTTATTCTGATGTATATATTCATTCAGCAACAATGGAGTGTCCAAATGGCTACAGGCTATATGCTAGCTCTGCATTTTAGAAGTTGCATTCAACCTTGTAACCCTGGTCCACACTATTTTAGGCTGAAGCAGATTTGTTCCTATTATTACTGATGAATCATATTACTATTCCATGCAGAGATGGAGCAGGTATTTGATGTAGCAGCTTTCTTGTTACACCCTCTAGACTACCACCACCCTACTGAGCAACTGTGGTGGTGGAGCTCCGTTGCGGAGATAGGTCAATAATGCCCTGTTGTGTGTTGGCCTTCGTGCAGGGAGGGATCACAGCGGCGACCAGTCAGCATAGCAATCGTCCTCACTAGACTCGCAGTCTGGACCAAGCAGCTTTTAAGAGCAGCAGTTGTTCATCACTGCATACAAGCAATCTCGCAAAATGCCCATGTGTTAGACTGCTGAGTAACATGACGGAAATCTTTGCTGTTCTGCATTCCTCAGCACCTCAGTCTGTGCCTGTCTGCCTGCTGCTGCACAGTGAGGGCCCAGAGCAAGTACGTAAGGCATATCCCATGTCTTAGGCATTTGTGACTTATGACCAATTTTCTGCATGTTTAGCAGAACGTTAACAGATCATATAGCGACAGCGAGTTGATATCAGCCCTCTGTTATGACCTCTTCACATATTTACGTAGTTGATACAGACATGTTCCAACTGTTTTGACATTCGTCACTCAAAGCATAAAACAGGACAATAGACCCCCAAATCTGAATATGCAGTTCAGAGAGTTGGACTGGTTGTTTTGATGAAAGGACTGTTTTTAGATCGATGTAAAAATCATGAAACGAGTCATATTTCTAAGCTTAAAAGCCAGACTTTGAAAACAGATCTAAAGTGGGAACCTAAAATTCCATTTGATACTAGAAATCTGGATAAAACTCAGCAAGCTAAAGGAAAAAACATGACTCAGTCAGTGTTGTTGTTAGAGAAAAAGTTGAAAGCACAAAAGTCACGTGTTATGAGCCGCACTGATGCACACGGGAAGCGAGGGAATAAAATTCAGACTGTTTCATGGTGACCAACAAAGCAGCTGTACTGGGAAAGGAACCCCTAAATAGATGGTCTTCTAGATTTTCTTGTTTTGTAGCATTTTAAATGTGTATCCACATCAAACGCTATTATTAAAACTGCAGCGAGAACATAGAAACATGCATTTCTTACAGTCACTGAGTCTGCAAAAAAATCTAGCTGTAGATCTCTTAAAGTAGGAAATCGTTTTAGGTGTAATCAAAAAACATCTAAGGAGCCATGATTGGTTCTTGGCTCGGGTCCTGGTACAGTTAGGGGATTCTTTCCATAGAAGGTTTATCTAAGGTCTAAACAAATGCACGGACCCATGTGTCATCGGGGATATAAACAGGAGCATCTGATGTGGCTGGTCATGCAGGTTAACACCCAGTACGGTTTAGTCTGGTTCACACCAGATGGGAAGATTAAGCCTAAGTACCCTTCAGAAAGCGCAGCTGTGCTGAGACTGAAGGGTTAGCAGAACGCTGCAGCGTCTGAGGGAGGAAGAATGAGAGAGCAAAAGGGAGACTGTGAGAGGGAAACATGACTTGACCTACTTATGGTTGAGGGATTCGGTGGAAGATGAAGAGCCTATTTGTGGTTCGTTTCGCTGAACCCACAAAATACTAGAAGCAATCAGCAGAGACAGTGAGCCACCACATATCATTGCAACACTTTATCTTCGCATTCAGCTCTTTACTAATATATATTACACTAAGTGTTGCTCGTTAATTAACATTTGGGGGGAAAATAATTCTTATGTACAGGCTGGCAGGCGTGCTGACTTGTTTCCTCCTCGTGATGTAGCCTCATAAATCTGTATCTTCACGCTCTGAGAAGCAAATTGTAAGAAAAACCTGGATTTCTTCATCTGCGGGTGTTCAACTCCAGCTACCAAAATGTGAAAAGCTGCATAAAAATATCACACTTTGCTGTTTTGAAACCATGTCAGAGCGTTTGTTAGCTCACGTGTAAAACCCAGTTTTAGTCAGACTTAGTTAAACCAGTGCTTTCTACGACGTTGAGACTGAGTGAGAACAGGCTGTTTGTCTTGTAACACAGTACAAAGACCCTCTGACTGACCTTTTGGCTTCTGCATTTGTTTCTTTTGTTCTCAGTAGCACACCACGACCCGGAGAACACCTTCAACTGTAGCTTCATTGAACCCCCCTCTGTGGCCGAGCAGCACTCCCCCTCCTCGTGGTCATTCCAGGGGTCCTTCTCTTCTTTTGAGAGTGGAGACGAAGGGCCAGTTTACTGCGTTCCACATGAAGGTGAGTAATCATATGAATAAATAAACAGCTCAGCTACCTGGCATGACGCACGGGAATCCAAAATTTGTCTTTGAGTCAGGGGCGCAGAAGCACACACACGATCACGCGCACGCACACACACACACGCACGCAGAAGAAATCAAGTGGGACCGTGCTGTGACTCACTCACATCGCTAATAGTTACAGTAATAGTTGGCTTTTATGCCATCTAAGTTTGGATATTCCTTTGAGAGCAAGGAGCGTGTAAACAGGAAATGAAAATGGTCCAGTCAGCACAAATCCGGCGACTAAATCCTTCACATTTAGTGAAAAACATCCATTCTGCCACTTTCTAATCTGGATGCGTGACGCTTTGATCCATTTTAGCATGTTTTTGTGTGTTTTGGATCACTTAAAAAAAAAAAAAAAGGATTCTGAGCAAAAAGTTTCATAATGTTGGCAAATATTTTTTTTAAAAAGAGATGTATAGATTGGTTCTGTTTGTTTGTGCATATTTTCAGCTCGAGTGTGTGTATAAACAAACGAATAGGTAAAGATATCAGTCTTTAGATAACGGGAAAAAAAATCTGAAATCTCCTTTCTATTCCGGAAGTGATGATTTAGAAGGTAATTATCACAGATGTACCAAATAGTTTAGTTCAGATACGCAGGTCTGGACATAAAATGGTTTCATTTTGTTGTATTTTATAGACACACATATAGGCACGCACTTTTGTGGGAATGATAATTATCGAGCTACAGATGGCTGAATTCAAAGGCGCCCCAAAAATTAAAGTTATGGCCCCCACGTGCATGTATGCATGCCTGAGAACGTCGGGAAATGCTCCTAATGAGACAGTAGATAGTGTCCTGGGGGATCTCCTCCCAGATCTGGACCAGAGCATCACTGAGCTCCTGGACAGTCTTAGGTGCGACCTGGTGGTGTCAGTTAGACCTAAACATAATGCCTCAGAGGTGTTCTATTGGGTTTAGTATTAGGGTTTCACCCCATACTTAATGGTAGTCAGGGTGCTGCTGCCTAGCCTGTAGAGGGCTGTGTATCCCTCCATGGATATGCATCCCCAGACCACCGCTGACCCACCACCAAACCAGTCCTGCTGAATGATGTTACAAAACATAACATCCTCCACGGCTTCTCCAGACCTTTTCAGGTCTGTCGCTCAGGATGAACCTGCACTCATCTGAAAAGTACAGGGCACCAGTGGTGGACCTGCAAATTCTGGTATTCTGTGGCAGTGAGCACAAGGCCCAATAGAGGACGTGGGGCCCTCAGGCCGCCCTCGTGAAGTCTGTTTCTGATTGTTTGGTCAGAGACATTCACACCAGTGCTCATCCTGGTCCTCCTTGCACAAAGGAGCAAACACCGGTCCTGCTGATGGGTTAAGGACCTTCAAGAGCCCTGTCCAGCTCTCCTAGAGTAACTGCCTGTCTCCTGGAAACTCCTCCATGCTCTTGAGACTGTGCTGGGAGACACATCAAACCTTCTGGTGATGACATTGATGTGCCATCCTGGATGTTTGGGCTACCTGTGCGACCTCGGTATGGTCCAGGTAATCCTCATGACACTGTCACCTGACACCTAGTGACGCTGACCCTAGCCAAATGCAAAACTAGTGAAAAACAGTCGGGAAAAATGAGAAGGGAAAATATGTGAGTGGCTTCATGAACAACAAAGCAGCCGAAACTGATGAACAACTCACCTGACCACATCAATATCCCAGAGGTGTAAAGGATTGATGCTAAACTCTGATGAAAAAAAATGGTCCTTATATATATTTATATATACATACACACACACACAGAAGTTGCCAAACTGACCCAGTCATTTCAGTAATATACAGTTAGTCATATAGGCAAGCACTAGCAAACATGCGGTAAGCCAGGTCATCATATCAAGCAATGTATGTTTATAAAAATAAACAAACAGCATCCTTGACTAATATCTCTTATCTTCCAATGATCCACAGAGTCTGTGAATGATAAGCGCAGCCCCAGCCCAGCTGCAGAGAAGCCAGAATCTGTCCCTGATGAAGATGACGCAGGTGAATACACCTCCCTGAAAGACACGAATGTGACCAAAACAGAAGGCGGTGAGCCCCAGTATGCCTTTGTCGCCCGCCTCTCCAAGCAGTCCAAGGAGGATGAGAGCAGTGGCAAGGATAGAGATGGCACTCCTATACTAGAGGCCAAGCGCAATGGAAAGCCACCGCCTTCACCTGGCAAGCCCAAACCACGGCCACCAGACCCATCCACTAAACCCAAGGTGTCGTGGATACACGGGAATACCACGGGGTCTCCCCAGCTAGAGCAGCAGGGGGGAATTAAGGCACTTGCAGTGTCAAAGGAGAAAAAGAGGAGTTCAAGTGATGGCTCATCCAAGAGTGAAGAGTGGCAGAAAATTAAAGAAAAGAATCATGACCAACAGAAAATACAGGAGGGGAAGGAGGCAGACGTCAGCGGCTCCCCTAGCAAACACAAACCTCTGCGAGGTAAAAAGTCTGGGGATGACCACAGCAGTCCCAGTCACATGGAGCACATCAATGGTGTTGTTCAGAATGCCCTCAAGAAGATAAGTAATTTTCACAGCTCCTCACCTGATAAGAAAAGTGCTGACAGTTCAAAGCAGACCCCTAAGGAGCCACCCAAGAGCCCAAAGGTCATCCACCCTCATATGAACTCAGAGGCTGCCACGCTGCTGGCCGCTCAGCTCAAGGAAAAAACCCAAAGCATCAACAGAAATGAGGGAACAGGACTGACAAAGACCAACGGTCTCTCCACACCCAGGGTAAATCGGGAGAAGCCCACACCTCCTCAGAAAGCCAAGAGAACCGGCTCCACTGGACTGAGCCAGCAAGGCTCTACCAAACCCCAGCTGCCCACTTCGAGTAGCCTCCAGAAGATGGTGGCACCTGTAACAACCACCCTTGGGACCTCTGAAGCCAAGAACCCGGAAAAGCAGGACTTGAACGGCTCCAGGACAGGGGACCCACTGGATCCTACACCGAAGAAGACTCCCATAAAAAAGCCACCCAGGAAGAAAGGCAAGGAAGGTACTTTGGATACATCTGAAAGTAAAATACCACAGCAAAAAACAGCTATCATGCCACCACAGGTGGTAAAATAAGTGTTTTGAACTACAAATTGCACAAAGTTTGTGATGGATTTTCAAAAGACTAAAATTAATTTGTTGGAAGTTCAACCACCACATAGTTTTTCAGTCAAGGAATTGTAATTTTTTCTATGTGAGTTTGCGGCGACTCCAGGACCAGTCAAGAGTAAGAAGTGCTTTTAAATCAAGAGGAACAGTTGAGTCATATTGGTAAGGTGCATTATAAGAACCTATATACATCATTGTATTACATTTCAAGAGTCCTTTTTTTAAATAACAAGTATATATATCAACCTCACACCACAACCTGTGCCTAAGCTGGACACAACTGTAAGAGCAGTGGTGCAAAGACATAATCCAAATTCATTCTTTTCTTGTCCTCTGCAGTATGTCCACCACTATATTATGCTTCTACGCTTAGACATCCATAAGGCTTCTTCTTCTTCCAGTTCTACCACTGAATTTTATGGTAACCCTTACACTGTATCATAGAAAGTTTAGAAATAGCACAGTCTGTAAAAGGGACAGAGGACTGTCCCCAGTCAAAGTTTCCTTTCAGTGAATAAACACTTCAGCACCAGCTACAGAACCGCATCTTAAAAGAAAGAAGAGGTGTAGTTGGATCAGGTAGTGTTCAGGTCACGCTATGTCGTCATTACTCACCATGTGGGATGTAAAAAAAAAAAAAGTTTTAAAAATTGACATCAATGATCTTTTGGCGAAGTAGTGAGTGAATTATTACACACGCGTTTGATTTGTTATGCTTTGATTTATTAAAACCAAAAGAGTTCCATGAATTTCAGACCCCATTTAGAGAAACTTTGCCCACGACCATATTAGAGTTTATCTAAATGTCTATTGTTTCCAATCTTCACCACAATGGAGAGAGATGATATAAAACCACGCCTCACAAAAGTCATCATGTTGTTCTGTCTGTTCGTTGCGGTCATCAGAATTGTAGGTTTGTCCAAATTTGAAGGACTGCATCCTTCAAAGGACGCAGCCTCTGCACTTGGACACACCTAGTCCGAGCAATTGTTTCATGCATTGAAACCAAACCAAACTTGGTGCTTGGACTCAGCGCCTCATTTTCAGGTTGACCCCCGGGGTTGCTGCAGTAGGCAAAAACACATTTTTCCTAAGTGATCTTGCAGCTGCAGGTTTAATATGACTGGATTAAATTGATGCAGTGTCTCTGGCCTTCTAAACTGCTTGGCCTCCTCATCTTTGCCTGCAGACATATTTATATGTGAATGGCTTTTGAGGTTGCATAATTAATTTGCCATGCAGGTGTCAGAAAAATAGCTGTCATATATTCATGTGTATGTATATATATATATATATATATATATATATATATATATATATATATATATATATATATATATATATATATGCTCTCCACAGGTACTAAAGGTACTAAGAATAACTACAAAATGTGATCCTCACAGGATGTAGAGCTACTTTTTTCCCCATTTAGATGCACCAACGTGCAGAAATACAAATCTGCACTTGAATGAATTTAAGGTATAATCCTCATTTCTCGTGTTATGATTTTTAGATGAGGGTCTTGAATATTGATTGTTAAAAGAAACACTTTAATTTATACTGTATTTGCTGCAGAACAGCATCTCTAGCAAGGAAAGTATATCTTAAATTATTACTTTTTACTCTCCAAGCTTTTAGCAATGCTATTCCTCAGATCTAATTTTGACACACAGGTATATGCGATATGCTACATTAAGAACTTAAATTATCCACACTTATGAGACAGATTTAAGTCCTGACTGAGTGTTAATGCTGCTTTTAATGCGTTTCCATACAGAAATATAACATTTAGGGATTTTCAGCCTTTTGCTCTCCTTTGTTAAACTTTTTTATGTACATGGTCTGTTAAATCCCAACCAAGTTATGTAATATTTCTGCAAAAAAAAAAAAGGGTTGTACAAACCTCCTCCATACTGCTTAAACCAAGCCACCAGAATGTGCTCTTACTGTATGTTTTATTCAGCCAGCAAACCACTAAACCAAAAATGGACCCCCCAAAGTTCCCTCACTTTATTTCATGCTTATGAATCACGTTGAATTGACTTGCTTTCTGTGTGATTGAGAATCATTTTTAGTTTCGGACACCATCCTCCCGTTAATCCAGTAGTTTTGTTAAAATATAAATGCAGAAGAAGAAGTCTGCCGTGTGTCCTGTACACTCTCCGTTTTATCAAAAAGTGAGGTTGATATCACTTTAAAGGTGTTCTCATTTCAAATTAAGTTGTTTTATGCCACCTGGGTACTTTTGAAAAGGTTTTCTACCTTAAAGGATCAGATCGTCGTAAGCTAGCAGATTCACGCTGAAATAAAAAGGTGTAGCCTGTAAGAATAAATGGTACTCGGGTCTTATAATTTGCCTCAGCTGTGGATCAGTTTAAGCAAAAAAGAAGCTATTTTTACCTAAAGCTACTGCCAATCTGTGATCCTAAAATACATACACCAAAAAAATGGTGGAGTGGAATATTTAAACTGGACTGATTCCATTTTTCTTTCAGACTGCACACTTGAAAGTTACAGCCGCAACATAAATAATAGATAATGGATTAAAATGAGCAGAAAGTTTTGCCAATGTGCCACCGACATGTTTCCATTACATCCTCTGCTATTTTGTATTTTTATCAAGGTACAACACATTTCTTTGGTTATTTGGTTTTTTTTCAACATTGTATACATTGTGTAAATTTTATTATCTTTGTAAGCTGTGCTTATATGACCTTTTAGGCGCCTGTATGTTTTCCTTGATCTCATCGAATTTGCTTTCATGTTGCATTCGCTCTCCTTTTGTTTGGTTTTTTTTTTTTTTTCTTTTGTTGCTTAATTTGGGCTCTGGAGCAAGCTGGGAGTATGAGTGCTTTCCTCCCGTCAGGTTTACATTGGCTTTGTAATTGTTCTCTGTTGATGTTCTGTTTATGTAAAACTTAACTGCATGACGCAGAGTGTAATTATACGGCATTGATAGCTGCAGAGGAAACCTGTAACCTTTGTGTTCCTTAACTAACTCATACAGAAAGGGTTGTACAGTCCTACTATAATACCACTGTTGAAACAATTCCATATACTTTTGACCATAATGTTGTGTCAGTAGGAAGTGGCCATCTTTATCTGACTGGTATGTGCCTTTTTTTTTTTTTTTTTTTTTTGGCTTTCAGAGCATTTTTGTAGAAAAGGGCCTAAAAAGCTGCAAAAACGTTGCTGACTGTAAGGTGTATTTTGTCTTTTGTGGTTTGTTTATAGCAGTTTTGATTTGTTTTCCATTTGTGTATGGTTATTCGGTGGGCGTTTCCTCATTTACTTCTTTGGAATAAAAAAAAAAAGCAATCCACATAGCTATAGAGAAACCAGAACTTAAAAACCAGTCCTCATTGAATCCCTTTCCTGTGACAGTCGTTATATTCTGTTTTGTGTCTGCTGGATGTTTTCCTGGGATCACGTCCTCCCCTTGGCTTCTTGTTCTATTGTCTTTTTCCAGTGTACAGTCCACTAGAAAAACAATGAGGTGAAAATGTATATATTTAGTAATATGCCATATAAAATTTATATCATATTCTCCTTACCAGATTCATTCATATTTTATCCTTTCATTTAAGTCTAAGCTATTAGGCTGCACAGTCCCGGGTATGTTCTTCAGAGTCATTCGATCACTGCGGCTCTTCAAAGACCCAGAGGGAACCAGGAGACTGTCAATTTGGCTCCTTCCGGATGGGGGGGGGACAAGAGCTTCTTTCATGAAGGAAAAACAGTGGAAACTCTGTGTTAAGCAGTTAATCACGCGCTGCATATGTGTCCTCTTTTGGAGGGGAGAAAAGGGATATAGCCAAAACTGGGCCACACGACAGTGAAGGGCCATGAATGGATGTATATGAGGATGGATGGTTAGGTCATGTGATGGCTAATTGGAACCAGAAGATGAAGTGGCCTTGTTAAGGGTTCTACTCTCTTGACATGTTGCTCTTCTCACAACTGTACTATGTACGTATGTGTGATGCATACAGAAGTTTTATGTTGTGTTTTCAAAGCTGTAAAACATAAGCCTGGTTTCCAATGCATTTTTGGATTATTCAAGGAGATCGCATTTCGATAAAGCCTTTTACTGATACTGTTAGCAATAATGCTGATGTGGCCTTTGCAGAGCACTCTAAAAAGATGGACTGCATCTTTCCTTGTCTTATGGAAAGCAGGGCAGACAACTATTCAATTAAGTTTTAGTGGATTGTTGGACTAATATTCATGGTCCCAAGAGGATGAACCTTAATGACTCTGTTGATCCCCTGTTGCATCAGTATTGGTTTGATTGGCACCAAATTTTCAGACCCCCATGGTAAGCACTGACCCTCCTTCAGTCACACATGTTTTGACATATACGGTCCATTCACGTGGCTCTTTAACGGCAGTGTGGATCGCTCCATCTGGCAAAGTCATTTGGGTTAAAAACTGAATTTGTCCAGTACTTTAGTTTTTTTTGGTTCATGACCAAATATCTGCCTAATTAATGCTAATTAGCAGATGTTAGCATGCTGATATTGGCATTAGGCTTAAAGAACCACAGAGCTGCTGGCCAAACTGCTATATGGATGAGCACCCCACCCCAAAAAGCCATCTTTCATGTGACAACAGCTCGAAGTCAGATTTACTGCTAGAACCAAGAATGTTACACAGCTGCCTCCATCTGCCCGTCCTCAGCTCGCAGATGAAAAGACCCCACATACCGAAGCATGTTCTCGGTCTTTTCATCCCTGACATGTTGTGGCAAAGTCACAGATTGGAAATGAGCGTTGCGTGTCACCGCTGCACAGCATCTCAGGATAAACTGTGTTGATTAAGCATGTGTCTGACTTTTGATGGAGTTCTGCGCCTGCTGCCCACCAGTAGAAGAGGCTTAGAGTTATGGAAGTTGGCTTTTTTCACATCAGCCGAAAGTAATTTTTTTTCTCAGTCGTTGACCTGGTGCTGAACGTAAAGGAGCAGCTACAGCGGATAATGCAAAACTTGGTCAAAAAGTCAGGGTTAGGCGTGTGGGATGGGGGGGGGGCTGGTGCGCCCTCAATGTGCCATGTCTGTAGAAACAGCGAGGCTTTAAAACTCAGGCCTGTGAGTCAGCCAACAACCCTGGACTCAAAAAACCTATTCCAGTCCCTGCATCTCTATGGCAACGGGAACAGATTGGAACCACATCTGGTAGCCATTTCAGTCCCTGCAAGGAAAGGAAGAAAGAAATTTATGAGTGAGGGGGAAAAAGACAAATATTTTCTGCAATGCAAAGCAGAAAGAAAGTGGAGTCGAGTTACACTTAAAAGTGGTTGAAGATATTAATTCAGCCACGGCCTGAGTCACGAGCAGTTTATCAGTGTCCCAATAAGTTCACGAGAAGTATTCACGGTAAAGAAATGTGTACTGTCTGTGTGCATGGGTGCACACCAGAAACAAAAGCAGGAGTTCGCGTAGAAAAGGAACGGTCTGTGCTAATCTCTTTTTTTTTTTTTTTTTAAATGTCTCACTGAAATGCTCGCGGCGTTCATGAACTTTTTGATTGCCGTTCAGATGAACGGTAGCTCTTTTGTTCGAGTGTTCAAACAACGTCTGACATTACTGTGTCTGCTGTAGCACAGTTTTCTCAAATGCTGTCATTTCCCCGGCCGATCCGTTGCATCAGACACGGCCAGAGGAGATTCAAAAATGGGCTTTTTTTTTTTTGGTTTTTTTTTTCGTCTCTTATCCCTGTCGACAGTCTGTCTGCGAGAAACGCTGTCTAATTGCAGTCTTTCTTACACATTAAATGTTGTTTCTCAGCCCTGTGGAAATGCAGTAACTATGAAATGACATTTACTGGAAATGGAGCTGGTGCTTTTCTTGAGCCAAAACCACTGAAGACTGAGGTCAGCGTGCAACCAGAAGTGGGGAGGCAGGAGGGGGGGGGGCACCAGCATCAAGTGTGTTTATAGATTTCCAGTGACATCTACACACTCTGCGATTCAAGACTGTCATTATAATAGACCCAAGACTTCCATGCATTGGCGTGGAGCTAAAATAGGCCGCTCTTAATGCACAAATTAAGAGCAACCGCACAACAAGCCGACCTCCCAAATAGATGCTTAGAGCAGCCGGTAAAGTGCTGAAACTAGGTCAGAAGAGATGAAACTGGCTGGGGCTCAGATTGGGATGGACAAACATTTTGATTTTTTGTTCTTAAAGTCAGTGTGAAAAGCCGTTTTTGCTTCATCTGACACCTCTCACACCACTTTGAGCTCAGCGCACGCATCTCAATCGTAGCAGCAGAACTTGACTTTTTCCGCCGTTGTCAGCATGATTTAAAGGAACTGGCATATTAGGGGAAATGGATTGGATGGCTAATAAAAAGCAGATCAGTCAGTATCTTTTTTTCATTTCTTCTTTTTAACAAGCTCTTCTTCTCTTGTGTTTGTGCCCGTAGCCTGTTTTCCTTCTCCTTCATTTACTCCTTCCCCCTTCTCCCCATTCACCCCATCCCATCCATCCAGTACCTGCACAGTAAAGTGGGACTTCAGACTGCATAATATGGTTTGGGGTTTCAGCTTTCACATAATTCCACAGGCTGACCCAAAGGATTTTTTTCCCCCCGCTGCTTCTTACTCAGTCCATCACAGAGCCGCAAAAAAGAGAGATATTGGGATGGAAAATGATCACAAGACCCATTGTGTCCGCCCAAACCCAAGTAAAATAAACAGATGGTTTATGTTTTTGTGCAGTGAACCACAGCCGGCCCCAAAATCAGTCCTGTTTGTGACCGACAAACTGTGCAGCTTTGTTGTTCAGATGCTTTCACTCCATTTTTGAAACCAAATGCAGTCACAGGAACATGCCTGGCCATTCTTACTGACTGCACCGTGCTGAAACATTTTTCCAATTTACAACCCACATCAGATTTCCTTTATCCCGTCGTTTTTGTGTGCGCGATCAGAGAGAGAGAGTCACTGATATCGGCAGCCGTCTAATCTGTTTGGATGAACGCACTTCAGTAACAGCCTAAAAAAGCAGAACGCTTTGCCTCCATGGATGCCAGGATCTATTTACTTTATGTGATTGCAGTTCCCCGGCATGTGAAAGGAAGTGTTAGCTATATAGTTTCCATCACTGTGACTTTGTGCTAGTGTGTATACGCATCAGTGACACATATATGTGACCCTTGCAGCCTTGTTTTACTTCATGGGACAACAGTGGGGTCATTATGTGGAGCCATGTGTTTCTGATTACCGAGGCGCAGATTTAGAGGGAGGGGAGCAGCGCTTGCTGTTTGCTTGCCCACTGGCTCCTCTGATGTGGCCAGTAACAGGACATTGATCGGGGCAAATCCCGTCACCACCCTCACCCAATTCCCACCTCCAGGACAAACATTTCCCACATCAGGCATGATTCCACTACCATCTATCACCTTATCCTCTTTCCAGTTGAACTTTGAAAATAAATCTCCATTAAAACATTCCTACTTGACCTACTTATAATGCCAAAAGCTCTCACTACCTTATTCTTGAAAATGTGTTCTTGTAGTTATCTGTTACTACAGAGGACAGCAGTGTGATGTTTGTTGTTGCTTTAGCAGTGTGATATATATTTGATCTCCACCAGGATTCTCTTTTTAGATTTCTGACCCTCGAGGGAGTTCAGGATTCAGGGGTGTGTGATGAACTGCAGTAGAATGATTTTCTGAGGACACCAGTGTGAATGAAGTTGTGGTCAGAAGTTCATACAAAGTCATCATGAGCATGAATGTCATGGCAATTTTGGGTTCTTTTTCCAGGGTGGAATGACTGTACAACATGCATATTTAATGACTTAAAAAACAAAACAAGAATTGGATGCACAAGTTTGGATTTATTTAGGATTTTCCCTAATCCACACAGGCTCAAATACTGTATACACATGCACTCCCTCTAATATTTGATCAAATGTCCCTCAGTTGCACCTCGAGCAGATGCATCAGCAAACTTCTGGTGTAATTCTAGACGGACATTTGGCCGCTCTTCTTGTCAGAATTGGTAGAGTTCATTTAAATTGGCTGGTGTCCTGGCACAGACCCAGTTTTTAAGTATAGTCCACAAATTTTCAATCGGGTTGAGGTCGGAGCGTTGGGAAGGCCATTCCAGAATGTTATCCTGCTTTATCCATTCCCAAACCAGTATTGATAAGAGTTTGTCATCATTCTCCCGTTGGTCCACCCAGTTCTGTCAAAGTTTTAGCGGTCACCGTATCGGCCTTTTGTTTAACTTATGTATACAGAGATTCTGTCAGCAAACCCGACATACGTCCTTGCACTCATGCTCACTCTGACCTCCCAAGTACCTAAAGCCCTAAAAATTCATGTACTGTTAATCTGGGGAACGTAAGATGTCTCAGTGTCCGAAGTACATCTAAAAAAATCTATATCAATTTTAGGAAAAGTGGTCAAAGACTTTCTGTTGGTCAAAAGTGTAAAGAAGAGAAGATGAAGGAATTAATTTTGAAAATAGAAGCTGTGGAGCTGAGAGGCTTGAGCTCAGAAGATTGTCATAAATCTCAATAGACAAATGGACTGTCCATTAAACTCAAGAAACAGAGCGGTCACAAGGGAGGACCGTATCATTTTAGTAATTAATCAAGCACCTTTTGCCATCTCAACAATGGTTCCTGGTTCCTAATAACGGATAATGTCCACGATACTCAGCTGTAACTTTTCTCTAATGATGTCAAAAGACTCAGTGTACCGAAATGGGCCAAGTAACCTTGGGTCATATGAAAAATATTTCTGCAGCTTTAAATTATTCATAACATCACATTTTGCATTTGTGAAATTTTTAAATTCAGTAAATTTCACCTAACCTTGGTGTTTTTTGGACATTTAGCAAATAAATTAAAGAGCTTTAGGACAGCAAAAGAATGTGGACTGCCAGACATTTCTGAGAAATTTCCTAATCATATGAAACACACTGAAGCTGTTCAGCAATGCAGCACTAATTTGGAACTAAAACAATAAGGAAATGATTAGTTGGCTGTTATCAGAAGTAGTGTACATAAAAACAAGACCATCACCTCCTCTGCTGCGATCCTACCGTTCCTTTTGTGGCTTTTTGGCAGCACTTTATTGGTCCATAAAGATGCTATCTGGATGCTAAGAGCTTAAGCAATTTGAAGGCTGACATAAATGGAGGTTTAGCTTCACCAGATTGCAACAGATACGACTCTGATCTGTCCTGTTTTAAATTTCAGAAGTTGTTAGATTCTGTAGTTAACATTAAACTGACCTTACTATATTTAAGTTCAAATAATTACAGTAAAAAAAAAAACTTGATTTGAAGTTGGTTCTTGATTTGAGGTGAAGTTGAAGAATTTGGAGGAAGTCCTCCTCCTTCATTATTCCATACACTGTGTAATGTTTGGGCAGTAAAACAGCCCTAGAGCATGATGCTACCATGACCATGGTTGACAGCTGGTACAGCGTTCTTAGGTTTGAAAGCCTCACCTTTACACCTCCAAACGTACCTCTTGTAGTTTTTGTCTCACGTGACCATAAAACCTTTCTCCAGAAGGCATTTGGCTCGTCCGTGTGGGCAGCTGCAAATTTCAGTCAAGCTTGATGTCCTTGATTTTGGATTCTTTCTTGATCAGCACCCTCTGTGGACAGCGATGCTGGTGTTCCAGAAGTTTCCCATTCATGGCAGGCTTGAGCCTTGGTGGTTCCTGTGTTGTTCCTCAACATCTTAAACAATTTCCTTTTATCTGAGGGTGACAGTTTGGGTCTTCTTCCAGACCTTGGAAAACTAGTGACACATTAGAATAAGTTGTACTTGCATGCAGTTTTTTGAACTGATGATCTTGGAATCTGCAGTTGTTTAAAAATGGCTCCAAGAGACCTTCCCAGCTCATGTTAATCTACTATTCTCCTCCTTATAGTAGATCTTCCTCTGAATTCTGTGGGACTTTCCCATTGTTCTGAGTATATGTCAGTCCAATGGGTGCTGTCATTTTTATGCTGGCAAAGAGAAACTACCAGTTATAGTCAATCATGATCACTAAGAGAATTTAATAGACTTGTCAAGCTAAAATACATTGTAGAACTTTCAGCACTTATGAAATGATTTAAGTGAGTGCATGTATATATTTGACCCTGTGTATATTAGAGAAAAAAAATTCAAACTTGTGCGCCCAGTTCTTTTTAAAGCTTTAAAAGTCATTAAAGGTGTATGCTGTTCAACCTTTCCACCCTGGAACAAGAACAGTTCAAAGAACTCATTACGAGCCCAAAATGACCGTGACATCGATGCCCTCGACGAGTGTGTGGAAACTTCTGACCACAACTGTATATGCTGACACAGCACCTGAACCCAAACTGTGAGACTGGAGCGCTTAACCAGTGACCAACAGGGTACACAACATACATAAAGGTTTCATCATCCATCACATTTATTTCTGGGATTGGCACAATTTCTTGCAAATTAAATTACTTTTTATCCAAATCTTTAAATGCCTGGCATCCAAAAAAGAAAGAAGAGAAAATCAGTGTTGCTCTACTTCTGACACATAATTAATCAGCAGAGTGTTGCCAGTTTTTTCAGGTTTTTAATTCGCATTTGCTGCCAGTGGAGTTTGAGTTTCTGCAGGTAAGTTTTTTTTTTTCTTTTTAACTTTTCATCATCACTTTTGATGAACCAGATGGTGTTTAGAAGTACCCTTTCCCCCCGAGGATGCAAAATGCATCACAGTACTTTTTTTTTCATGAAAAGAATGATTGGATCTTTATAGAATCACCCACATGTCCAGGATACTAATCTGTCCTGTAAGTAAGGGGAGTGAAAGATATATATATATATATATATATATATATATATATATATATATATATATATATATATATATATATATATATATATATATATAAAGCAATATGAGAGAAAAGATCAGAATCTCAGCTTTTATTTCCAGGTATTTTCATCTGGATCTGATACAAAGTTCAGAAGATGGCACCTTTGGTCTGAAGCCGCCCATTTTACTGTGAGCCAAAGTGTTGGATCAATTGAACTTAAAGCATTACAATGAATTACACTTAATATTTAGTTGCAAATCCTCTGTTTGTAACAACTGCATTCTGGAGTCTGGAGATTGACTAGGCCAGTCTAAAACCTTCCACTTCCTGCTCATGATGAACTCCTTTGTAGTTTTGGTGTGTTTGGGGTCATCACCTTGCTGCATGATGAAGGATCTCCCAGTCACAAAATGTTTCCGTTGACTTCTGAGTTCATTGTGCTGCTGCCATCGTGTGTGACATCATCGACGAAGACGAGCCATCCCAGAAGAAGCCATGCAAGCCCAAGCCATGACATTACCTCCCCTGTGTTTCACAGATGAGCTCGTATGTTTGGGATCATGAGGAGATCCTTTCTTTCTCCAAACTTTAGCCGGTTCATCTTTGTCTCATTAGTCCATAAAACTTTGTCCCAGAGTTTCTGAGGCTTGTCTCTGAACCTCTTGGCAAATTCCAGCCTGTCCTTCCTGTTCTTCTTGCTAATAAATAGTTTTTCATCTTCTGGTGAAGCCTCTGTACTTTGGTTCATGAAGTCTTCTGTGAACAGCAGATTCTGATGCCTTCCCTCCTGCCCTCCGGAGGTTGTTGCTGATGTCACTGACAGGTGTTTTAGGGTCTTTTTTTTTTTTACAGCACTTACATGTTTCTGTCATCAGCTGCTGTTGTCTTCCTTGGTCTACCTTTCGATTGTCACAGTCCTGGGCCGACTGCCCAGTGTTTTGTGTTTTTTCTGTGAGGTCCTATTTTTCATTGTATCCCTGATGTGTTTCTAACTTTGTTTACAGTTTAGATTCTTAGTTTGTTATAGTTATTGCATTTCATTCCAGTTTTCCTTTGGTCTCCTCATCTTCCCCACGCTTGTGTTCCAGTGTCTGTTTCATCCCTCTGTGTCATCGTCCCTTCTCTCATGTGTGTTCTATATTTAGTTGTATTCCCCATGTTGTGTCAAGTCTACGTTTGTCTCATGTTTGGTTTCTTCCCGTTGTATTTTGACAGTCTCCTGTTCCCTGTGTGTTGTGTTCAGCTTTACGTTACTTGGTCTCATCAGTGTCATTATGTTCACCTGTTCTGCCCCAGCTGTCTCTACTTCCCTAATCACCCTCCTGTGTATGTATTGACTCAGTCTTCCTCTTGTCTTGTCAGAGGCTTGTTGTGGCTGTGTCCTGGTCAGCTCTGTGTCTCTTGTAGCCCCTGGTTAGTTAAGGTTTCCTTAGTTCTGCTATTCTCTGTGTTTATTTTGTTCATGTTTCCAGCTACAATAAAGGCTCACTTTTGTTAATTTATGACTGCCTGCTCCTAAGTCCTGCATTTGGGTCCTCGCCTCCACACACGCCACACGGTCTGCTTTTGGCATCGTGACATCGATATCTTTTACTTAGCGATGACTTCCTTCTTCGGGACATTCCAAACGGTTGTACTGGTTATGGCCAATGTTGGTGCAGCGGCTCTGATTGCTTTTCCATCTTCTCTCGGCTTCACAGTTGGTTTTCACCCACAGACAGCTCTCTGGTTTTCATGTTGGTTACTCCTCGAACTATAAATGCACAGTCTGCACAGGCAAAATCCAAATTCAACATAGTGCTATTTATTGTTTGAATAATCAGTGTAACAGGGCACACCTGGGCAACAAAAGTGTAAGTCACATGTTCCAATACTTTTGCTCACAAGAAAAATGGGTGGGTTCAGACCAAAGGTGCTACATCAGATCCAGATGGAAATGCCAGTGTGACATTAATTAAGGATGTAGCCAAGTCAGCCGTCATGGAAGTGCAATAAAACCAAAAGAACATCACACACAGACTCCCATTCAAAAGAACATCAGTGGCTTCATGAAATACTGAGAGCCCCCCCCCCCAAGTCAATAAGATGCTGTTAGCTAAGGTCACTCCTTCCAGTGAATGTACTGGAAGTCCTTTTGGAGAGACAGAGGTATGTTTCCCCAGGCAAGTTTGTATGTGTAACATCACGGTGGTTACTCAGACGAGCAGCTCAACATTTTGGAAAATGTGCTTATTGAGGTTTTTTACTTAGACGAGAAGATTAAAGCCGCAATTATATCTGTCTGTTACTTGAAACCAGGCAAAACAGTTACTCTGACTGTGGCTAAAATCCATCTATCACCACGTACAGACTATTTACTGTAAGAAAGCAAACTGTGAAAATGTTACTTTATGTAAAAATATTGAAGTAGGGATTTAAATAGCTAGAATACAGTTTTCTAACCTGCATTAAGGTTTATATTCTTGAAGATAAATATTATACACAAAATATGTTGGTATAAAAATTGATCCCTTTGCAATATGCGCCTTTTTATAGCAGCTGCATGCATTAACCATGGTAAAGACTTCACTGCGTTTTCATTTTTAAAGCATTTCTATTCACTCATACTAGATGTAGAAGCATTAAAGGGAATCGGAACCGAATTTCTCGGTAAACATCCTTCAAAATGAAGCATACTTGTTTAAAAGTCTTTATTTACACAAGTCACTGTCGAATTGTACACAATCAATCAGGTATTAAAAACTCTTAATGAAAAGCAGCCATCCTATTTCCCATTCACTGTCGCACAGCAAACAAGGACCCTCGCAGCGAACCGTCCTTGCGTTTCATGCCTGTACGAGGTCAATCCTCTGCCAAGGCCGGCAGCGTCGCACAGCCTTTTGTGGCCTCCTTGAGTGGAGAAAATTGGAGCCACTTATTTTAGGTCGTAGGTTCAAACTAAACCACAAGCTAAATCAAACTCGGTGACGTTCTCATTTATTCCGTGAGCCGTAAATTTGCTCACAGTTACAGTCACGCACAGACATTTCCCTGGGTTCTCCGGTTTTCATTTCATAATTACCTGTGATACTTTTCTCTAAAATTGAACCTCTGAGTGGTGTGAAGTTGCCCAGGGGTCACGCAAGTAGCATGCATCATGGTGAACAAATTCTGCCGGACCGTTTGATGCTACTGTACAGGAAGGTTTTTGTGTGTTTGAAGTGGAGCACGCTCATTAGCATTATGATCTTCTTAAAAGTCCTCCACATCCTCCTTCACTTCCTTCAGTGCTGCCACTCTTTTATAGGCTGACTGGGGCACAGCAGGCAGGCACACATCAAACTTTGCAGCAGCTGCCCCGAGGCCCCAGACAGATAAGCGCACACAGACACACACACATATAGACGCAGTAATGAAGATATATTTGTATCCATCTCCTCTGCTTATTCTTGAACATTCAAATAGATATCGGAGCACAGAGAAGACACGGGAGTCAAACATTTGTCACAAACACCCACAAATAACTGTAAGAGGACAGACACACGCAGTAATTGTTGGTTGCCAGCTGGTGGGCAGCATCCGGTGCTTTGGAGCAAAAGGAAGTGTGTGTCTTTCTAACAAGCTCTCTGAAGGAGGCAGAGTTGCAGTGAGGTGTTGTAGCTTTTGATCTTTTAACAGCTGCTGCCAGAGTTGCAATTTTTAAAACTCGGACTGGAAAAAGTTGCTCAGTATGAACTTTGTTGCTGCTGCCTGTGCTCCATAACCCTCCAGTTATTAATGACTGTAGTTCCCCTTTGTCAGCAGAGTAATAATAACAACAGCCCTCGTTTGGCATGCACCACGTGATGTAAGCTGAAACATGCTGAATGCGAACACATATGGTATGCGTCCACACGTATAGACTGAGGAGTCAGCCTCGGCAAGCTCACCCCACCCCCCACCACTCAGTGTTCCCTCCTCTCTGCGTCAGCCATCCCTTTTCACTTCTGCATATTTAAATTCTTTCGTGTCCAACTGGCATTGTGGGAAAGAGAACTGGAACTTTATGATACAAAGATGCAAACATAAAACTCCTGCAAATGTACAAGCATGCAGACTTAGAGCAGCTGCCAAGGGGAGGAAACTCTGTAAAAAAAAGGGGGGACTGTTTTATTGCCTTTTGACACATAATCCCAAACAGTACATGCAGAGACTCTGAGCTGCAAGGCTCTGTGTCTGGAAAAGACAGAGACAGCAATATGGTTTTTGCTTCAGCATTCCAGGCAGGAATGGTTTATTTTTGTTGGAAACATAATTGTCTGTGGCTAGGATTTGGAAGTACACTTTACCCGCCAAACTGCCAGGAAGTGTACATGTGGGCGTTACCGCCCTCTTATGGTGACCTAATGAATTTGAGTTTTACACAATGCGAGGCAGTTGGGTAAATTTGGAGGGCCGAGATGTTTTTCTTCCCCCAGGGTGTTGACACAGTGCAAACGCGCTACGCTGTCACAAGGCCTGAATTCACGCAGAGAGCACAATGGAATTAAACATTTCATAGAAAGACATTAAAAACAAAATAACACTGGGTGCCATGTTGCTTTGCTGGATCAGAGTAGAGCTTCTGTTTTTGGTCAGCAAACATTACTGCAGGATTTAGAAAATGTGAAAACTTCACAAAATGTGTCTCGAGAGAAACATTTTGTGCAAAATCCTAAACGATGCGGAGCAAGTCGATATGACCGAGAGTGAAAGGAGTTACATGTCACAACTTACCTGGCAATAAATATGAGGTGTGGGGGCCTTTCTGTGTGCTTCCCTGAGTCTGTGTGGGTTTTCTTGCGTGTTGAGGTTACAGATGGGGATGTGAGCTAACACCATCACTCTGCGTTATCCCTGTGGTGGACAGATGGCAGAACAAAAAACACAGAAACGAAAACAGGAAGAACAAAAAGTTGTCTTTTGGTGCACAAGTCAAACAAGTTTTCAGTCATAAACATGAACCAGTGTGAGTCCGATGAGCGTTAGCTGTACTGGGGGAGGGAGGGAGGACCCGTGGCTCTCTGTGACCATTAACCACCTGCAAGTTTACTGTATGGGAAAAAGTGATAAGAGTACAGATGGTCTGTTCCCCAGTGATATTTGATCTGGAAGAAACTATAAACTATAAAACCAGGGGCCCTCTGTGTAGCCTCTGACATATAGAAAAACACCCCAACAGCTAACTCTGTTGCCAGGTAAGTGTATGATGGTAACCCACTTGGCAAGCCACTGACCTAATTCTTAGACTAAAGGGAATTTGTGATAGAAAATCATAAGAAAGAGATAGACACGTCAACCCAGGTGGGCCTTGCTCCCCTGTAGACGTGTGCCATGGTCTTGTCCACCCTGAAAAACCCGTCCAGGAGTATTAAAGAGTCAATTTTTGCTGGTGTAACTTAGACTAAAGCGCCCAAATATTAAAAGGAAAACTGCATTGCCGTCCAGTAAAGATGTGGGCCTCCTTGGTGCTTACACTCACCTTCGTTCTTAGGTTATCCAACGCTAACGACAGCACAGCAGGTGAAGAAACGCTTGTTGTAGCCAGAGCCAAACTGCTGGTGAGTACAGACAGAAACCAGCACTAAGAACCTTTCATCTTTTAAAAGGAAATTGTTCAAAGCCATAGTAATAGAAATCGTAGAGATGATGATGATGATGATGGATGGATCATGTGCTGTCACATGAGTTTGTTTTCTGCTAAAATATGAACCCTTTTTTTGGCGCCTTTGATCACACAGAGAATGAGATATGTATAGTCCTCTTTGTCGGGCTCTTTTAACAAATGCCTCCTGTCATCCCTGCAGGCTCCCAGTGTGGTCGGATGAGGCATAAAGAAAATGCCTGAGCTCTATCATTTTCTCATGGAGCGAATGGCTTTATAGTATCCTTGTGTTGCTTTTATGTTCCTCAGGATTCTCTGCTTTGCTCTGCGCCTTCCACAAAAATCACTACTGATTTTCTCATGACCTCTTTTGTAAACAAAACATTGTTCCTAGCAAGCTGCCAAGTTCAGTGCCAGCTCTGTGAGCGCTCCAAGTAAAAAAATAAAAAAAAATCATGTTAAGTGAGCCTAAAAATAGCGAAACAGATGGATATGCCTTGTTCTTCACAACACCTCCTACCTGTTTCCCTTGATCTGCTTTCTCCTGTGTAGCCACAACTTGGAATATGATTCGTCAGAGGAGAAGAAACCCCGTCTGATATTTTATAACGAAGAGGACGAGGTTGTTAAGGTGAGAAGTGAGCGCAGGGGTCTCTGACTCAGCTGCCGTGTGATGGAGTTTATCTAGTGAGTGCCAGGATGTCAAACAGGATTCATTCAAGCGAAGTTTGAATATTGCTACATCTGATATCAGATCATCTATCAGACACCAAGGAACAGAGTGTATTTGAATGAGTGAAAGAGTTATAAATAAATACATACAGTGTATGAACTGAGGATTCTGGAAAAGGAGCGGCGTGTTTTTGTACTGAGACAGGAGAGCTGATGTGACTTTGAGCACTGTGTGCCTCTCACAGACATTTATTTTTGTCGGTGTAGAAAAACCCCTGCTGCAGTTATTGCCCAATAAAACTCTCCATTAAAACCGATAACAATGAATTTTCTTAATGCTGGCCTACATGTAAAAAGAGCCACTGCACTGATTTATAAGTAAACTGCCCCCATGCTTTACTGCTTTGTTGAGTAAAGCCTTATTTCCCAAATGAAGCGTAAGTGAGAGTTTAGTTGATTTATTTATTTGCATTGTTTAGGGCCTCTGGGAGATTGAAATTTGACTTTAAATATGGAGAAACTAAATTATTGAATATTACATATGCAGGAGGAGCCTCTACCTCTGCAGCGGCTAAACACTTTCGAATAAAGACCGAGTTTTAGTAAATGATGTTACATCTATCAGTATAAAGTACCAGTTTAGGATTTCAAACATGTCTGTAATCCTGTGCGCGTCTCACACATCAGACTGTCCCTGTGAAGAAAATGAAGGCAGACGAGATCAGCAGCTTGTTAGACTCACTCGGCTTCTACAAGAGGTCCAAGAAAGGGGAAGAGGTGCCAGAGGAGTTCCAGCATTTCCCCCTGCGCGCCCCAAGGGATGAGCTGTGATGACACCTTGTGGCTGAACGCTGTCTCTGCACCCTGGTCACAATAATGACGAGTGAGGCCCCAAGGCCAGCATAAGCCAGGCACCACTCTGATGACTCGTTGGTCGGGTGCATTGAGCAGAGTGTTAGTCGTTGTCATGCCGCTGTGTTGATCTGCTAAATTTAAATAAATAAAAAAAAAAACAATGCTTGAGTGAATCATTGTTTTAAATATGCGTATAATGAATGTTGAGGTTTCAAATGCAGTGCATGGAGTATGTGGATGCATCCCGATAGAGTACAAGCACAATTTCCTAATTTAATTAATTATCTATCTAATTAACTGAGCATCACAGAAGGACACTAACGTCCAGCAAAGTGCCATTCTACTGTTCGGCCTAATCCTCAGCCCGCCTCCTTCCCAATAATCTGATTAGCAGCAGTGCCTCCCTGCATGCGTCTCTATGTGCCCACTTGTATCTCCTCTTTGCCTGGTATTGTGTGCTTGTGTAACTTAAGACAACAAGAATTGGCAGATACTGAAAACATATTTTGCGATTCGTACACCTCCCGACCTCTTGGTTCTGTCATGGTCGCCACCTCCATCGACAATGCCCGTGTTTTACTCGCCTGTTCCCGAAAACCTGCCGCTGGGTCTGCTCTATACGGGAGGCTCTGTGTTCACAAACAACAGGACAGCAGACAGTGACTTCACCAGGGAGCAAGAGGATGTATCCGGTTAGTTTCTGCTTCCAGAGACTGCTTGGATCTTTGGTGTAATATGATTATGATGCAGTACAGTGTCATGTAGTTGGAGAATGTATAGGCTGAGGTTAGACAATGAGGTAAATATAGCTACTGTATATATTCTCATGTAAATCACCAGAGTGCATAATCAAGGATCACTTTGAAAAAGAGTTTATTTTCTATATTTCTTAAAGTCAATAATAAAAAAAGTTTCAGGTCTTTTTTCATCTTTTAAAATAAAAACACTTCTTTTTATTCTGCTGTAACTTCAACCATTAAAGGTTCTTCTGCAGTCTCAAATTTTACTCTCACTTTGTTAGTTACTGACTACAGTGTGGTGAACAGTATCAACTAAATGTTTTGTGTACTGTTGTTTGCCTTGCAGTGGTCAGCGAGCTGGTTTCTCCACCTCCCCCTTCAAATGCTCCTCTATTTCAGTATGTTTTACTTTCCCTGTTGGTGGTTCTCAGCTGTGTTCATGCTGGAAGTAAAGGTTAGTTCCAGATTAGTCTGTAAAACACACATAAGAGAAGAATTTGTAAACTGCTTTCACATATTGGAACATCTTTTGTTTTAGGTTGACTTCTTAACTTTAGAAAAATTACTTAGGCTGGTTCTCCTGATGCATCCAAAGCTATAAACATGCATTAATATAGCCAGATCCTTTATCTGGACAGCTTTTGGTGGTCAAAAGGTTTTAATGAACTAAATGCACTCCTCAAACCACTGCGTCAGCTGGGGGAAACATGTGACTTGGGGCACCATCTTGAGTGGTACCTTCAAAAATCACTCCATGGTAAGTCCCTTCACATGCGTGAGGTCTGTAGGAGCACTGAAATGAATGTAAAACAGAACAAAACAAAACTTGTTCATCAAATAATTCCAGCTCTTCTCTTTTTCCAGTTCTTCTACCTTCCCGGGTACTATCAGGCGCTGCTCATTACTGGGATCATCCTCCTCACGGCCATCGAAGTGGTTCGACTTTACCTGGGCTACATTGGCAACCTTAAAGAAAAAGTAATTCGAATCCATCTTGCTCTGAACCGCAACACAAAGCTCTTTTATGGACCCTGAAAAACACAGAGGAGGAGTAACAGAGAGTTCTCCCTGCTTGTGTAAACAATCAGCTCCTGGCTACTGAGTGCCCAGTCGAGTTTTAGTGTGTGTGTCTTTGCTTTAGTATGTACTGGAAGTTGAAGCAATATTACAGTACATAAC